>LKNJ01004751.1:3366-39616 GCA_002120245.1 Maccullochella peelii | reverse complement strand
TCTCCTTAACTCTTGCTCCGCTTCTGCCATGATGTTTCCTCCCCAGATTCAAACAAACCGCTACCACGTTCACACTGCACATGCGCAAGTCCGCGTCATGTCTACTTCCTGTTGTCTGTGCTAAAAAGCTCCCGCCAACACAGGATTCATGTGTGCATGAATTGATTACTCAGCTTGGGCAGGAAGGCCCACCCAAAGCCTGTTGATTGACAGCTTGGCCCTTCAAGGAAAACCAAAAGCAAGAAGGGAAAATAATTATTTCTCTTTATATTTCCACATTTATTGTCTTATTCTTTCCCAGATTTATTCTCTTTTTATGGCATTCCTATGACTCCATATATACCTAGCTTATACCTACATGCTTTAAAGAAACTTAACAGAGTTGCTTTCAATATCAGATGTCAACCTCATACATCAAAACAACAAAGTAATGCTGTCCAAATGCCAGGCCAATCATTAGATCAAAAGAAACAATGCAGAGACTGAACCTATTTGAGGTAACAGTAAATCAACAGTCCTGTTCAGCTTGACAGCAGGGCTGCTTCTGCTGCTGGGTCTCCACAGCAACCACAGGGATGCTGTCACCAGGGTAACCATTACCATAGATAAAGAAGGAAACAGAGTGTTCTGTGCTTATGTGACGTCTGTCCTCCTGTCATGTATTGGCCTGAAATACAGCTGTAATGACGAGGAGCAGTATTAAGGTCCTGTGATGTTATCAGAACAAACACAATATCAATTTCACGCAACAATGTTCCACTTTGCAAGTGAGCAGGATAAATACAGGAAACAGCAAACAAAGACTTTTTGGGCAGTCTTTGGCTTCCAGTCACAGTAAACCATATGATCACAATCACCCGCAACGTTTTTCAGAAATCAGATAAAGACCAACCTATAGTAGCCCTGCATTTACACAGCCTATGATAAGAGGCAGTATTAGTCATTATTTTTAACGGCAGGATGAAAACGCATATGAGGACTTAACATACTGTGGGAACAGTTCAAAGATAAACGATAAACTGACCCATAAATTGTTTATTAATCTGTCATAATAAAATTATGATCACTGGGGAATTATGAGGATTAGTGGGCTTCATGAACAGGGAACGCAACAGAAACTAAATGGACTAAAACAAAATGTCTGTTTTCATTTGAATACATTCCCTTAAAAAGAATAATTTATTAAAATGATTGAATTATATTGCAGCTATAGAGGACATATGTTATTAAGAAGGTTCAGTGGTGATACGAGTTAGCGTCAGCTGTAGATTATATTTAGACCTCAGGCTGTATGGCCTTCTGTTTGATGTGAGAAGTCAGTGGGCTCAGTAGGTTTACTACTGAGTGATCTACATCAAAATACCCAACCCTCCATGCGCTATATAGCAAGCTATCATCATCACACATTTGATACCATATGAAATTACACTTTTTTTACTAATTTTAATTGCCCCTGAGATTCAGCAAACTGATTGAAACTTGATTTTTTCATGTGAACATGAATCAATCAATAAATTAAACATTAATAGAAAGATTTCACTATTTTTCTGCCCTGAGACGGGGACAAGCAGATTCTTGACTGGACAAAATGCTCTGCTATGGTGAAGAGGATCAACAATGTCAAAACACAACAGATGGCCAATCACCAACCAGAAGCAAAAATGACAAACATATGTAATTCCTTTGTGATTACACATCCATTGCAGACAGAATGACAACCGTGAGCTTTAGGATGGTAGGACACTATAGAAGTTGGACATCCATCAGAAAGATTCATCAGAAAGAGAGCAGAAAGAAAGGGGGAAAACTGCTTTTAGCACAGAAGTGCACCTCAAGGGAAGCTCAACAAAATACAAACTGCAGTTCAAGTGATTTAGGTCTATTTAAGGGGGAACTGCACTGTTGGTGGTCAAAATAAATACAGGTGTCAAACAGCTAGTGGCAGATTATTATTACACTGCACTCCAGAAATGTCATAAAGTTGGCAGCAAAGTAATAATAATATCGCCTTGCAGGCTGCTGGAAGCTGCCAGGTGCCTAACAGGAAGCACAATAATACAGGGAAGTCTGTTGGGATATTTATTATTGCTTGGTTGGTATCTAGCTGCCTGACTTTGCTTCTTATCAGGCATCTGGCATTGTCTAGTATTTTTTTAGGTTGCCTGGCTGTTGCCTACTCCTGCTTGGCTCCAGGGGAGGCTTTTATTATTAGCCTGATTATGTTATTAAGAAACCTGTAGTTACTCAGTTAGCTTGTTGACTAGCTGAATGGACCAACCATCCTTGTGCGGTGTGTTCATCACCAGTGGTCGGCTCACTGCAGAGGGAGACATGGCCAGGAATCAATGGCTGTGTAGGAGGCTGCTGTCTGATGGGCATCACAGAGGGAACAGCAGCCTGTTGGGTAGTAAGCACTTGTTGCTGTTCCTTCTTCTATTGAAGGCCGATAGGTGTCATAGATTAAAAGTTTTCAGAAGGCTGGTGTCACATATATTTACTACAGTAAACACTTCTTTCCACAATGATCACAACAAATTGCATTAATTTTGTCTTGCAATCTATTCCCAAGATATCAGATTGTATCTGAGAATTATTCAAGTTTCGTTTCATAAAAATGTATATCAGTTAACTAAAGCAAGACTGTGTACATTTTGCTTAACAGTGGTTACTGTGGCCTAGCTTTAAGAACATATTATTTGGCAACCTAACTGAGAGCCAGTGGAACAAGCAGGAAATGCCTTGGTGAGGTGCGATGTGTTTACTTGTTTTACTTTTGTGATGAAAAGAAAATGCTTATCTCTGACATGCTAAAACGTAACATAGCAGTAGCACAAGTACAGGTCAGTAATTTGACCCAGTAAAGTCAGTTACATAGCAATATCTAGCTAAAGTTTGCTAACATGAGCTACTGGTCATACAAGACCAACATAGGTTGTATCAGCAAAACCCTCGGAGTGAATTGAATGAAGCAAGGGTGTGTTGATTTGCTTATGTATTCAACTTTCCATTTGTAAGAGAACGTGTCAATTCTTATTTCAAAAAGTACATAGTCTTGTTTTAAAATAAAATTTTGAAAACTGATTTTGGTTGCCTGTTAAGGTGCAATCACTTCCTGCACCGTGAGCACACATATTGCAGTTTTATGTTCCACAAAATTTACTAGGAGCCTACCATACATTTATTATTATACTGTAAGTGACCATTTGTGCGTTTTAAGGAAGTATACCAAATAAAATACAATTATTACATCGTGAGAAACAACAACCTTGTTGAGTGTAATGATATTAGACTGGTCTAGACTGCAACACTACTCCAAACAACAGCATATGTCATTTCTGGCCTGTGATTGAAAACTATCACAGACTGTTGCACCCTTCAATTTTTGTATTAGATTTTGTATTAATATGCCTACTCCCCAGTGGATGATGAGAAACGATGTGCACCAGCACACAGAAATGAAACCAGAGAAGCTGTGAACAACCTGAATGTCTAGGAGGAGTTTACCTTTAGGATTTAGTTTGATGATCGCGTAAGCACACACCCTCTACACACACTTTTACATACAGAGCATGTCCTGACACACACATGGGAGGTAACAGTAGTAAATATCAGTAAGGCAATAAGTATGCAGTCATGCAATAATTAAGACAAACACACACAGGCAGGCAAAGGCAGCACTGGCGCATCATCTGTGCTGCTCTGTCACAGGGTCCCATGTGACTGGCTAACAGTCATGTGACAGCTCTGGGGCACTCGATAGGTCAGCCAGTCTAGCATAAACACAACTGTGGAGACATCCTGGGCTGCTGCGACGTGTAGATATGCACACGTGAGCACGCAGACCTTAACTGACACGTGCACTTACAACACACACACGCATAAACTCACACAAGCCAGACTTTTATTCTGGGGCGTAAGAAGAAGACTCCAGCACAGGAACAGCCAGGCTCACTCACATTTTCAGTGGCACACACACTCCATCTCTGCTGTCTCCCCTCCATATACAGATATAAACAGACACATACACAAAACACCACTCTATCTCCACTTATTCCTCTGTCTTTCCGTCTGTCACACACTTATTGTACATGCACCACAACGGCATCACGGCCACAGCAGCGCAGCAATGGCAGTATAAAGAGACATGTTTAATAAGACTTAGCTCAGCCAGACAAAGACAAAAAAAAAAACCTTGGTTGTAAGGATTAAAGTATGTTTCAAATTGCACAATAAGTCTGAAATACTTCTCTAAAATCATTTGGATTGCATTAAGACCTACTACAGAGATGAAATGCAGAGAGGGTAGGCAAAGATCACGAGGCATATCTCAATTTCAAAGAAACCTATTGATGGATAGGAAGTAACAACAATTCAGAGAAGGTACTACAAAAAAAAAAAAAAAAGAAAGAAAATCGGGAGGCCTGACTTGAACATATTTGATAGCAACATCTCCGATCTCCAGCAGGGTTGGAGATTAGTTGTAGCTGTGTACAGACAAGCTCAGACTGAGCCGAGGCTGTGAAGCAGGAAGGCGACACGATTCTGCATCCATTCCTAAACAGTTCTCAACACCCTCCCAGCTGGCTGAAGCTAATGCTGTAGCTGTGTTCAACAACCTCCCATCTGGCCAGTGTTGTAGCTGCTGTGGGAGGGGGTTACTATCTGATGACCACCTGAAATGCTGCTCGGTGTTGCCATGTTACTGTCAGAGCTGATTATCTGTTTTCCTCTCCAATTTTTTGGCAGATTTTCAGTCATTTTGTGTCTCACTGTTGATATCTGATAGACAGCTCCAACAGCATTAAATGCACGGCATATGGAAACATTTAACAGACCATACACACTGCACAGCCTGTTGCATTACATATACTCAAAACAATGATCATGAAGAAAATAAAAGTGACCTTTCCTTATAAAAAGAGAAGATGACAATGTTCTTGCACCAAAAAAAAAACAACAAAAAAAACAAGAGTGTATCTTTCAAAGAAGAAATAACCTAATCTTCCTCTTACAATTGAGAGGTTAACTAAATAAGTAATAAAACACATCCTTGCTCAATTCAACACACTCAGCAGTTTCGCTGCTTCAGCTGTACTTGGTCTGGTATGAGCAGTAGCTCATGGTGGCTAATGTTAGCCCTTAATAACTGACATTACTAAGTCACTTCGCTGACTTGATGAAACATTTTACTTTACTTACCCATAATTGTCACTTGTGGCCCCAGTGGAAGCTGTTCAGAAAGTTACATAGTCTCGCTTCAACTGAATATTTTACATGAGTTCACACCCTTTATTTCTTAAGAGTGCTGATATACTTGGTTTTAACTACATGTCCACATGGCAACCAGCCCTCATATCCAATAGAGCTTATGTTTAAGTTGTGCAAAATCCAAAATTCTCAAGGGAGATATTCTGGTGCCAGCCAGGGGCGATTTTGTTTTTTAAATAATCCTGGTACACAGGTAAGTATATAAAAAATTACCCTCACATTGAAGGTTCTTGTCAATGTGTGCATGCTGGTATAAAGCGAGTACTTTATATCATGAGCCTCGAGTATGCGCAGTCCCCTCAAATCATATTGGCTTTTTATAATTTTAAACAACTTCTGAATAGTCATTGTTGGCCTTGGGAACAGCAGGTCAGAAAACAATCTCCACTCAAAGCAATTTCCACTCAGTGTGACAGTAAATTCCCGACCTTGGAAAAAGCTAATTCTTAAGCCAACATGAATGAAAAGACCTAAAAGTGCTTAGAATAATGGAAGGTTTGAACATTTGTTTTCCACAGTTCCGTGACAGCTGCTGATGAAGCCTGTGTGATATGGTCAAAAGTTCCAGAACAAGCCAGTACGTGGCTTGTGTAGAGGCTGGTTTGTCAACTTTGAAATAATGTCAGGTATTAGTTTACAGTTTTAAAATCAAGAAAATAGGAAAATTAACTATTGGTTGACTTCTATTGCAGGCTATATTATCAGCTATATTAGCAAGAACTTGTAAGATTACAATCAAGTCAAGATTCACTGTAAAATATACTACTCCAACTTTAATCTTAAATCAGTTCAAATCAATATGTTAATACAGGTGTTGGGCATAAAGCTGCTAAAGCTGAGATAAAATGGGAATTCTGAATTTATGTTTTTCACTGAGCGGTCTTGGGCATTTCTGTAGAAATTTTAGTTTAATATTTTATTACACAGATGTACAAAACTCAAAAAAAAAAATGTTTTAAATCAACAAACCCAAAATATCAACCAACACAGAGAGAAACAACCATATTTCAAGCGTCCATGCTTGTTGCTATTCATTGGTTTTCTTCCTATGGTCAATATCGCCGTCTTGGACACACACACAGCTGTGGGGCCTAACAAACCGCTGCCTGCCAGTGTGATCGTCTATAATCCTGGACACCATGGGGGCCTTTACACTCACTGCCTTGAGCATATTCCCCCAGCAGGAGGGGATGGATGGAGTTGAAAGCATTTGGAGGAAGCAAAAACAATTCTCGAGTCTTATTCAAATGGTAGTGTGGCCAGAGATTATGCCACTGTCACCCTGGACACAAGCTTGCAGGCTTACTGCAGGATGTCGGAGGAGACTTTTAAAAAGAGGTCTAAGTACATCCAAGACAAGTTTTTCAAAAGTCTTTATGGTGTGTGATGTTACCATTACTGGTCCAAGATCACGGGAGACTGTCACTTTTCCTCAGTCACTGGGACTATACCAGATGTTTTCCATTCCTTTTGAGATTGGGCCTCGTGCAAGAACATTTTCATATTCTTATCAAAATATGCCAATAAAATTTATAAGTCTACAGTCATGCTAGCAGCTCTGTGAGGCTAACATCAGCATGCTAACATCCTCACAATTACAGTGCTAACATGCAGATGTGTAGCAGGTACCTGTAATGTTTACCATGGCGACTATCTGAGTTTAACATGCTAACATTTGCTAATTAGCGCTTAAAACAAGGTACAGCTGAGGCTGATGTGAATCTCCTTAGTACTTGGTCATAAAAAACAGTATTGCGCTAACTGAAATTTTGACCTGAGGATGGCGCCAGTTGAAAAGCGAATGGACCACAAAAAGTTATTACTATTCATCCTGAGTGGGCAAGAATGTCTGTACAGAATTTCATGACAATCCATCCAATAGTTGTTGAGAGATTTCACTTAAAGCCACAAATGTGAAAATCATGGTGGCGCTAGAGGAAAAGTAAGGGGATCACCAAAGCCATTAGAATTCCTCGCCTAGGAACCATGAATGCCTGCAAAAATTTTCACGATAATCCAGTCAATAGTTCATGTTTGTTTTAGATATTTTTTATTTTATTTTGACATATTTAAACTCAAAATTAATTCAGATGAAGGCATTTTAATTCTGAAGTCAAGCAGGTGTTTTGTCTGCTGTGGAGAAAAGAAGACAATCCGTACATGACTTGTATGACCTGGACCACCACAAACTTCATTTGTGCCTAAGAGAATATTCTAAATATGAGAAAATTGGTGAATGCCGCAAGTTCTCTTAAATCACTTGTACGTGACACGTAAGAACACATTTGTTTGTGCAAGTGGTTCTTGTATGAAGCCTATTTTGATATTTCACATATGACCAAAACATCAGAAACACAGGTCATCTGTCGATGAAGAGAAATCATTGTGTTTGTTTTCCACGCAGATCAACTCATGCATGTGTCAACCCACAAGCGCACAAACACGCAGAGACACAAAGAGCAAGACGTTGGCTCTGCTCCATCATAGCTTTCCCTTTTATTATTCCATTATTAATTTACTATGTGAGGCACATCCATTTTGAATTTCATTTTACCATGGCTAAACAGCCCTCGTCATTTCCGTCATGGGAATGTTACTCACATTGCTGTAGAAAATGGGACCAGCAAAGGTCAATTGATTCTCTCTGTTATCCGAAGTGTTTTAATCGCTCCCCGAACTCGTCTTTCTGCACAACATGTTGAAACGTTTGCTACAGAAAGTGGAAAGCTAAAGGTATTTAGCTGTATTTTTATAAACCGCTCCTACTCTACACATTTCTTTTGAACACATTGTGCAAGATGATTAAGCACTGCAGCTCAGCGACTGCAGAGCAGCCGGCCAATAAAATACCAAGAAGCCTGATGAAGGTTCAGGATGAAGGATTTCACCTATTTTCTCCAAAGCAATAAGCAATGTCAGCCTCAATTATGCTTATTCATTTTTTATTTATTGGCTGTAATGGTTGTTAAAATACACACACCACTTGGTCTCGGAAATAGTCTTAAACATAATAAAAATCCATCTTCAATATCGGCCGCAGCTTTCCCTTTGAGCTCACACACGGTCTAAGATTAAACCACAAAAAACCTCAGCTACATCATTTCACATTGACGATGAAATTGTGCTTTTTAATTCTGCACTTTAAACAATTTGGGATTATGGGTTTGTTAAACCGAGTACTTCCTGTCTTTTTTTAACAAGATGCATCTAGTGAAATTGCCTGCCAGACACACACACATGCACGCACTAATGTGCAGTGTGTGTGCGCCACACACTGAACTCTGTAGCCGTTAGCTCATGTGGAGCGACACACAAGAGGACAAAAACTATTACATCATCTGCCTAAATCCATTTACTCTGACACACAGAGACACACAGAGAGAGATATACAGTACATACAGCGACAGGGACAATAATACATCCAGACACACACACACACACACAGAATCACAGATGTCCATGCACGCAAACATGGGAAATAGAGGACCACTCACACAGGAGCGCAGACAGACGTACACAAGAAAAGTCACAGAACAGGAAACTAATTTAAGAAACACACACACCAGCTCAGATCCCATCTCTCGCTTCATTTCCCACAGCCAACCTGCTGCTGCCGAGGCCTCACTTGCATGACAGCAACTCTGTGATGACAGATGATGACGGATCGCTGTAGAAGTGTCCGTATGAGGTTGTTTGGCTGCATGTGTAGTATAAGATGAATAGATGGATGCTGGTTGCCTTGTTTGTCGCTCTGATGGTTTCAAAGGGTTTGTTCTTTTTCAGCCTTCACCTTGTCCCAGCAACATTACAACTAAAACTGAAGGTTTCTCAGGTTTAAAAGGAGACTAAAGCACCATAAGTCAACATGTTAGACAACAGAGTAGAAATTATGATTTTAATCTATTTAAAACAAAACAGTAAGCCCATATAAAAATACCAGGAAAGATATGAGAGACACATTTGGATCTGGCAACCAATAATCTCGCAGTACTGTGCACTAGCTATATGAAGCCAATTTAGTGCTTTGTACAAATAAATCTGTCAGGCAACCTGGCATTGCAGACAAAATTTATCACAACCCCAGCGGGCAAAGATTTGGATAAAAAAATGGATTTAAGCAAATGTAACTTAACAACAAAAGTGTAAACAGGGTATAATTAAAGTAGAAGTCAGGAGATCAGTGAGAAAGGCTGGTAAATGCTACTTGTTGTAGAGTAGAGGGAGGATTTTTAATGAACAGACTGTGAAAAAAAAGCAAAGCAGTTTTGACATAAAAAAAATAACTGGATGGAGAAAGTTTCTGAAGCAGAACAGAGAACTTGGTAACTAAGGAGGATAGAGGAGCTCAGTGCACCATGGGTCAGGGCTGCTCACTTCAGTGCATCCTCTCAAACTGTATTTTACCAGCACCAGGGCCAATCCCTGAGGCTCAACAAAGCAACTGTAGAAGCAAGTGGTTAAAAAAGAGAGGCAGAGGAGTCGAATAAAACCAAAATGTATCTCAAAGTTTGGGCAAACCTCAGGGGTTCCATAACTCATGTGTCAAAAACAAAGTACACGGAACATCCACAAAGTTCAATTTCAGCAGTAAGAATGAATGCTTCCAACGTTTCATCAGTGACGTAAGACCTTTCTGCTGCACTGGTCATTTGGTAGCTCACATCCTTGATGAGAAAAATTAAATACTGGAATGTGAAGCTATGAATATATCCAGGCTGCAGTATTGATTGTTGAGTATTGTTTGATGCTGCACATTTGCATTTGATATAGTGTAGCCTTGGAGGAGAAGAGTCTGTAGATTTGTCAGAATTTTTAGTTCCCCGAGGAAAAGAAGAAAGTTTTGAGGGATGTGGTTGAAAGTTGTTGAGGTCAAGATTACTTTTTTTAATGCGTCTTTTATTTAAAGATGTTGTAACCGAAGTTGTGAAGTGTTGTATCACTTCCGCAGGAGGTTTGAAGGCATTAAAGCTGGTATAATCTATATTTTTATATCGACAATGGATCAAATGAGAACGTGTATGTCAAAGGGGTCACTCGTAGTGACAAGCTCATACATAATTAAACCTGACTTTGCAGTTCTCCTCAGCTCTATGATGCGTTTTAGCATCTTTAAGCTCATTATTTTAGTTTCACAACTCTCAACTTTACATTTTTGTTCACTCTTACCACTTTAATCAGTGTTGTTTTCAGACACAGCAGGTAGCTGTTTTCAGGGAAAAAAGCTCTAAAAATACACTGTACAGTACTGAACCTGCCAGCCAGCACCAAACAGCAGACACACATGGACATGAACATTGTGGAGCATTTAGCACCTAAGGGCATTTACTCACCTAACGTGTTTGGTTCGGTTAAAACGAACCCTGGTGTGTTTGCCTGGTTAGTGAGGTTTGTTTGGGCAGGTGTGAACACAGTAATCGCACTCAGGTGCGGACCAAAACAACCGTACCGAGACCCTTTAGAGGAGGTGGTCTCGATCTGGTTCCATAAGAACTCTAGAGCAGTTTATTTGTAGTGGGAACATGATCCGACCTCGATCCGACCCAACTACCAGGTGTACTCCACAAGTTTGAGCTAAATATTAGCTCCCTTGTTCTGCTCAGTCGTCTGAAGGCAGCACGTCTTTGCAACGTGTGAAGCAGTAACGTAGTATTTTCAAGACGTTTCCTCAAAGTGCATTCGGCATTCTGCTGGTATAGTTTTGCCTGGTTTATTGCCCAGATAATTACCACGGTTAAGAGCAAATGCCAACTGTACTGTTGCTCCATGTTAAATTGCATAGCAATGTTTCTATTACAGAAGTATGCACTAGTCCAGAACACAGGACCTTTTTCCTGTATTTACTTTCTTGCTCCCGCCCCCAGACACATCTGACCAATAAGCAGAGTGAACGTTCTCACGTGGTTTGTAGTGATGCATTTTGATTCGCTTGGATTTTTCTCTGTGTGAAAAGAAACCGAACCAAAGGGGAAAACGCTCCAAGTTTACGAACTCATCAACTGATTTGGACCAGAGCAAACACACTATAGGTGTGAAAACGCCCTAAGAAGTCAGATTATCCCCTCAGAAGTTGGCAGATACCAACAGAGCTTACATTTACCAGTTGGACAGAAAAAAGAAAAAGAAAAAGAAAAAAAAAAAACATCAGCAAATGCAGGTTCAACAGCCATTATTGGAAAGATTTTCCAAGTTGGGAACCATCCCTGCCTATCTGACGGCCTACAGTGTTGCCCTGTGTGCTGTGTATGGTCACTGGTAGGAAATCTTCTCCACCCACACAAAGTGACAAGTCCAATCTGTCTACTGAACAGCTTAAAACTTCAGGGAAACAGCGGGTGATGACGCCTAATAACTTGCACGGGTCATTGGACACCCCAAAATACCTCTTAGTGGCTTTTAGTGGCTCAGCATCCACACAGCGCAATTTGTTTTATTTTTAGATTTCAATTTTCATCTCTGGCAAAGGTAAAATGGAGTCTGTTAGATTAAGTAGTGTCTGTTTTTGGAGCAGGGATCTGTCACTGGAGGGAAATTCAATCTAGTTTTATTGAATCTGGACGGCAATAGCAGAGACACGCAGTAATAAAACCGTTTCAGGGCCTCAGTTTCACTTCACCAATGGAAGGTGCTTTAATGCTGTCTCATAAAAACAAACAAAGACTCAAGGCTGCATAAAAATGTTGCCTGTTAAAATGGATTATTGCTTGACATGCAGGTGACTTCAGACAGACACTGAATGCTGCACTTTATTCACCGCTAACTGTGTCTGTCAGCCGTTTGGTGCTGGGCAGGTAACGCACAGTGGGTTCATCAGAGCTTTTTTGCGCTAAACAGCTGCCTGATGCTGCTGGAAATGAGGTTGACTAGAGCAGTAAGATAAAGTAATGAACAGTGTGAATAGAAACACTAAAGTTGCGGCCAGTAAAACCAAAACAAGGAGCTGAAAGATGCTAAAACGCTCCATAGAGTCAGATGATAATTGCCTGTATTTGACACTGCAAAGAGTGACCCCTTTCACATTACACATTTAATATTTAAAAATATTGATTACTGCAGCTTTAAGCATCTAAAATAGAACAACATTATGCAGCAGAATGGCTGCTTTTATAGTGTTATATTATTGGATTATTAGTACTGATACCATACCATTTTAATGTTGTAGCTGGTGTAGCGGGAGCACATTTTAACTATATACCAAGTAGTTTAATATACAACAATGCATTATAACATAAGTGGATCATGTTATGTATGAAACTGAAATTACCTGAAAGTACCTCAAATCTTTACTTTAGTACAGTACTTATGTAAATAAACTGAATTACTTTCCACCCCTGAATGTAAGTATGAATTAAGCAATACAACTATAATTAAATAAAATCAGCAGATAGCATTAAAGTATAAATAGATTTTACCAGCTCAAACTAAACAATCAAACTGTTTATTGTAGTTTCATTTCAAAGTCTATTCTTGTAGGCGACATCAAGATAATTTTACTCAGTTTGTACATTGTCTGTATGAATCCAAAAGACCTAACAAACAAAATTATTTCTGTAATTTCATTTCTACCATGTGAGCAATAAAAGCTACACATTTATATGGAGAGTATACACTGTGTGTTTCAACTCAGTTTAAAATCCAGTCACATCAGGTTGTACTGTCACACAGCTGTCATGTGTTTGTCGGCTGGAAACTTCTTTAAAAAAAAAAAACTAAAAAAAAACACAGGTGAAAACTGTCAAATTATTGAAGACAACCATTTCCTCTGAGGAATGTCAGAAAGGAGGACAGGCCTCTTTGTAGTGTGACACACAAACACATCGCAAATACACACACACACACGTCCTTACTGTACACATTAAACACACAGGAAGGGAAGTTCAAAGCTCTAATTCGCTTCCTATTAACTCAAGTACGGCCCCAAAAAAGAACACACACACACACACACACACACACACACACACACACAC
Organism: Maccullochella peelii; assembly: GCA_002120245.1. NCBI lineage: Eukaryota > Metazoa > Chordata > Actinopteri > Centrarchiformes > Percichthyidae > Maccullochella > Maccullochella peelii. Next base: position 26,384 of record LKNJ01004751.1, on the reverse strand, counting down.
ACACTCTCAGACACTCACTCGCTCACTCACTCAGACACACACGCTTATGCGAAAGCAATAATCATAGTGGGTTGTTCTGGCACTTTGACTGATGACTTTTAAACATTTTGTGCCTATGTGTGTCTGTGTGTGTGTGTGTGTGTGTGTGTGTGTGTGTGTGTGTGTGTGTGTGTGTGTGTGTGTCTGTACACGGCAATTGTGGCTGTGTGTGAAGCAGTATTGATTATCCAGTAAAGTACGTACCAAAACTGCTGCAGGATGCACCATGTGACTCTGCACAAACCAATAAGCGAGCTGAGTGAATGTGATTGGCCCTGAGCGCCTGATGTGTGTTTGCCCTTACTGTGTCCCCTGTGGTAGCACGCTACTCTGTGTGTGTGTGTATGTGTGTTTTATAAGGCACATATGGTGTGAGTACAGAGTGCCATTTCATTACTGACTGCAGAGATCACAGACATTAATCCGGTTGAGCGTAGTCGTGGTTATCCTTAACCTGCCTCAGCCACTGCCTCCACCCAGTGATGATGTTGAGATGATGAAGATGGCGATGTTGATGAAAATAAAGTCTCTGCAGTTCTTTAAACTACACTAAAGAGAATAAAGTCTACACTAATTAATCCCTACCTGTTATTTAACCGTCTGAAGTATAAAATCACACAGATACACACTCAGACTTCAACATCTTCACAGAGTTTGTGCCAGTTACATCACCGACTTCTAAAGTCTCTACAAAAAGTGATTTCACTGGATCAACACTCAGCAGCAGCACTTTACTCCTGTTTTCACCTTTCATCTCTCAGTGGTTAAACTCAGGCCCTGGCTTCATAATGCCTCTGCAGCTAGCTACCTCTGATCTGCACAGTGAAGTTCGTACAGCCATCTGAACTAACAGGTTTCAACATTTCCCTCTCACAAACCCCAAATCTAATCTGGGTTGTTGAGTGCATGGGCATCTTACTGCTTCCTAACACCTCAATTAGGTCTTGAACAGCATGTCTAATTATGCACAGTTATGAATATTTTATGACGATCTTTTTCTCCAGGCCAGTAAATAGACAGCAGAGTGTGTGGGGAGGTCGGAACTGCGCAGGTTGACTTTGATTTACCCAGGGGGAATAATTACCTTCCTCATTGAAAGCGATTGTTCCGTTTACACAGCAATGCAACTTCGGTCCACCAGACAGACATAATGAGGAAAGTAAGCTGCCATGTGGAAATGTATTCCCCCTAATTGCAGCTGATTGTAGGACTTTGATTTTAACCACAAATGAAATAGTTTGAAATGTGTAATACTTTTTTAATGATTCAACTGTCATTTAAGCGCAGTATAATTTATGAATATTACCATTTATCTGTCCAAACATTTTGTGGCCTGAATTACCGCAGTTTCGAAAGCACTTAGATTTAGCTGCTATTTACATGCACTGAGTGAGCAGGATAATAGCCAAAATCCTGGCTGAGGTCAAATTCAGGATAAGCTGTTTAGCTGTGCATCTTCATATTGCCATCACAGATGAGCAAAGAGAATATCTCAAACATCACCATGGAAACAGAAGAGACATACTGCAATAAACATGAGTTTATCTTGTGAAAAAAAAAGACATTTTAGGCTAATATCACCATACTGCAGTTATATCATCATACTCAGATGGCTCTTAGGAGCTTCTGTTTTTTATTTGGTGATGAAATGTTTTCATTTACCAAGTGGAATAAGTTAGGCAGCAACGCAGGAAGTAGTTTGTTCTTTATGTAGGGATGCAGAATGTGAGGATGCGGAGGTCAATGTGTTTGGGTGTGTAGGAGACCAGAGTTCACATCCCGTCCCACTCCAACTATTTTAAAATTTTTTAATGGTTATCACGATCTTTGAGTAAGCTTAAACATACCTAACACATACTTTGTTTGCCATAACCACAATCTACAGCACAAATATAGCACCCTCATTACCAGCACAAACGTGCTCTTGAGCAAGGCCCTTAGCCCATGACTGCTCCAGTGGAGCTGCTCAGTGACCAGCAGACCAGACTGTGGTTGTATTGGGCAGCTTCCAGGTAGGGTTGGGAATCAAGAATCCGGTTCATGGTGGAGAGGAATTGGTATCAATAAAATCTGATCAATTTCCATCCATACTTCCAGGTGTGAATGTGTTTAATTGTGTGAGTGTGAAACTTCCCTAACTAAAAAGCTAATCTGCCATGCGCAGATATCATAAAACAAAATAAAATCAAAACACTGGCATTCAACATTAAAAAACATTAACTAAAAACATGTCATTGAATGTAATCAGAGGTTTTGCAGAATCATCCAATATCTACGTTCTGCCTGGAGATAGGTTTGTGTTAAGCCAACAGTATATCTAGATTATCTAAACTACTTTATTTGTAAGTAAAACTGAAAGTGAGCACACCCAAAATGTTGATAATAATCCCACAGGAAAAATCTGTGTGCAACAATTCCTCCAAATCAGTTAAAAAGGACTGTTACAAAAATTACTCATGACTTCTTTGTGATCTCCCACCTCAGTGTTAAGGTTTGGTTAGGTTTGGTGACAGCAAACAAAGCAGCGGTCTCCCGTGTCAAAAACAGCTGCAGACCTCCTCCATAAGAGGTTACTTCTGCCTTTGCCTCTGATTTAACTCACATGTCCATAAGAGGTCACCTGTCAGAATTTGTCAAACGGCCAACATTATCTCAAACTATGTCGGCCTGTAAACTGCAAGCCCCAAGGAAGTGCGCCAAGCTTTGAAGCCAATTTTGCCAATTTGAGTGGCCAAATCACGTAATTACAACTTCCGGGTCCGTCACGTGACGCACACTGGCCCCAAAATACTTTTTCCCATAGACTTACATTACATAGGCTAATTTTTTTGAGGTACATCAATTTCCCAGTATGAACACTTCAACATCCCTTATTTAAATCATTATGTCCTAAAAGTTGTAAAATTCACTGATAGTTGAATCCAGAGTTATAGAGTCACTGTGATTGATGTCAGTGAGCCTGAGACCGAGCGGTTGGGAGGCGGGGCTAAAGGAAGCGCTAGTGACCTTGCTCTATGGGCCGCACAATGCGGAAGCTATGTGGAAGATTCGCGTAATTTTATATCAGAAAGTCTAACTTTTTTGGCTTCATGTGCCACTGAGCAACTTTCACAGGAATGAACGGGGCCCCGCCTCCGACACTGTATCCAGTTCTCTTTATACATCCATGGTAAACTGCGATGTTTTCAAAAGACAATTTTGGCAACAATTTTTCAGTTTGCCTTCGTTTTCTGTTCTTAAGTAGTTTGGCCAACCTATGTGGTTGTTAAAACCTGTCTGATGGTCCGACCACTTGCGTTCCTTGAGCCGTCTGACTTATTTTTAGCGACGTCGACCTGTTCCTAGATGTCAGCAATTAACTAGGTGGATGCAGAGTTATTATTACTGATAGGAATGATGGCTAAAACTGCAAAAATTAAAAATCTCCTATCACTATTCCACTGTGGCTTAGGCAACAGCTGCGGTGAATGCAGCTTACTACTGAATAGCATGCTTAGAAAGGAGAAAAAAAAAAAATGTGGCCACAACTGTGACTTCAAGGCCACATGACATGACCAGACGCACGAATGGAAAGACGCTTGGACACCCGTCTGTCCAAGCGTCTTTCCATTCGTGTGTCTCACACACACACACACACACACACACACACACAGAACAGTGAGTGAGTGATGGAGTGAAGGAGCGAGGTGAGCAGCTGCAGTGATACATGGTGAGTTGAAGGAGAGGAGGCCAAGCAGCTATAAATCCTTCTCGCTCCCAGTCAACCCTTAAGAAGCGAGGACTGATTAAATTTTCATTCCATCTCTTGCTTCCCTTCCCTCTCCCCCTTCTTTCTTTTTCAGACGCTACAGTAGAAATAAATCCCTGCTGTCTCTCTGTTGGCCTGTTTGGAGGCTGAAACAACCTTCTGTGGGTACAAGGAACTAACTAAAAAGAAAAAAGCCTCTACCCTACAAGTTTCATTCGAACAAATTGATTTTTCTTACAGTCTTCACAAGTTGGATAGCATTTTCTGTGTCCTGGAAGATTTTCTAAAGCAGCTGATTCTGAATTGAACAGTGCAATGTCTTGAGACTATGCTCAAGTGAATGATACAAACACACCTTGAAGACAAGATGGCAGTGAGTCCCCGGCGCAAAAACACAGAGTCTTTTGAAGGTGAACTCCACAATCTACCAGATTGTGTATAAAAGCCTTAAAAGAAGAGTGGGGAGTTCAGACTAAAGCAATATACCTCCGTTATATTTTTCATTTCATTTCAGTGGCAGAAGAAAAAGAAATCTTCTTGTTCGAGGGTGCTGAGGCTGAAGGCAAGAGAATGGAAAAAACACTGAAGGAGCCTCGCTTTCAGAAAAGATTCTACTCTCAGAGGCGAAAGGCTTCAACTAAGGCCACATTGAATGAAAAGCAAAATCCAGACTCTAAAGGGGGAAGAAGGACTGAGCCTTTCTTCACCTTCTATTGTATACGACTGAAATCTGTGATTTTCATTTCTTTGAATAGATAGAGCGATCACAGAACTGATGGTGACAATAGTGCTAATGATGGTGATGATGACGACAACAGTGCTGTTATCGAGTGAGTGTCGTGCTTTTGTTTATTTTCTTCACAAGCTAAGTTGAGACAAAGTCCCTTTTTCTCTTTTTTTCCCCTCACGCCGTCAGTCTTTTCCATATTTGAAATTTCCAATTCCAGGTTTGACACTTCATCTCTAAGTAGGGACAGTGTGTGCTCTCCATCAGGGGGAGATCTATCATTTGTTGCCTGTACAGGGGGGTTTACCACCTCATGAAAATCATTTCATGATGGGGTCACGCCAGAACCATTTTTGTCAATTCAGTGACACCAACCTCCAACAAACCTCCACCAGCACTGAGCTATTCTCTCAACTTGCTGTTACAAAATTGATTTTCTGACCTTGAAGAATTGATATTAGTGTCCAAATTCAGTTCCATTACAGCTATGAAATAATGTCATCTCACATTTGGATCATCAGCTAAATTTACTCAATTGTTCCTTCTGTCCATCAAATTTCTTTGAGAATTTGTTCATGTTTTTGAGAAGCTGCTGCTGACAGATTGAATCAAACAAACAGGAACGAGAAGATGGAAAAAAAAAAAAAAAGCACAAATGTTTGTGGTAGTGATTGCACACTCACCCCAGAAAAGTATATTTTAAAGGATCTTTTATTAACATTTGTGCAACATTTTATCAGGCTAATGAAAACGTACTACTCAATGCTTATCATGAACATATCAGTTCATATAATTTATAATTTGTGTAAAACAAGTTTGACTTTAGACAATCAATAATAATAGGACAAACATGATCAATCCATCTCTGTATGGGAGGACATAAGGTAAAGCACTAAAAATAGATGAATTTTACAAAAAGCAATGGAAAAATATTGTCCTTTAACAGGTATGTATCTTCAAACTTGGTGATTTTTAAGTGGCCAGATTAAGTGAAGAAAATCAAATTCTCTTTTCTGTAGGTTCAGAAACTTTTCCAATTCTTAGACCATTAAAAAAAAAACCATTAGATTATTTCAAAAGATGTATTGTCTTAAAGGCCCTGCACACTCACAGGTGTTATAAATGATTCTGGATGATTAGACCTCTGCTCATGAGGTGACCTCACTCTGTACTAATAGGCCTTTTTCACAGCAGACATTTTGACTTGTCACAGGGAAGAGCACAGGTGTTAATTAATAACATTAACGATGGCTTTGTTCTATTCAAGTGTCCCAGAAAGTTGTGACCATAGACATACAGTATATACGTAGACGCCGCATTGACTGCTTTGGAACGAGCAAGACTGGCCTGTAAACAAATACAAGTAAACGGGGGAGATCTGGTTTTTCTGGATAAAAACACTATAGTAGAATATTATCATCAGATTTCATTTGGCAGTATCCACGCTGTGTACCTTCTCTTTAAGCGACCTGAAAAGGACTGGGTATCTCAAAACCTCTGCAAATAAACCCTAAACTACCACTACTACTAGATATCACTAGAGGTAAGGTAAGGTGTAAGATGTGTAATTGGGGTGAATCAGCCCTTTAAGAAATACCAATATTCCTCTTTTCCCTTATTACACGCAATGCAGAGGTTCATTGGTCTACACACAGAGCAATCAAAATGCGCCACCTTTCTTGCATTAAACAACATCTGGAGGGAAGCATGAAGGATGCTGCATGCACACACAGATGTCTCCACTTTACTGCAAGACCTGGACACTTCATGCATGTAGAACTCCAAGCTGTGAATTCTCTATGGACACATTAAGCCACACACACTTTACAAACCACGCTGCATGACACTAAACAGACTCCATATTGTCTACCGTGTGCTCACACATGCATGAGCTTTGAACATGAGAAGTGTTCTCATGTAAAGATGCTTTTGTACATCAAAGTGCTTCTCACATGAGACCGTCAGAAAATAATTAACCTTCCAAAAACACACCGGCGAGGAAACATGCAAACCTCTCACGGCCGCCACAGATTAGAAAAATACAAAGTGTGGCTAATTGGGATTATATAAATCAATTTATATAAAAGAGCTTCTGCCTACCCATATGATTTGTAACAGGGCCCTGCCATGCATAATGTATTTAATGCACAAGCTGAGGAAATATTTACGATCTGCATATGAAACCTCTCTGACTTCGAGTCTCTCTCGATATTCCTCACTCAGCACACTCACACATATTCCAGAAAGAGATTATTAACTCCAGAGTGCAGCAGAAAGGAGCTATCTGATGAAACTGAGTGCTGCGTCGAATGTGTGTATGTGTTTCGTGCCATTAATGGCTGCGATAGAGGGTAAAAGGCTGGTAAAGGACTCTCTGTCGGAGATGTTTAGCTCGGTCAGTCACAAAAACGACGTGAGCCAGAGCCGTACCTAAAACAGAGTTATGTCCATCATATCATTAGAGTTCGTCCTTCGTGCAATACAAAGCTGCTTCTGTGCGTTTCTGCCTGGAAACAGTGAGAAGACAGCGCTGCCAGTAGAGACGTTTAACATGACAGCAGGCGTCATTACACAGTGTACCTGCAGTGAAGAAGAGTCTCTGAGGTACACATGCCTCATAAACAACAAATATTGCAAAGAGGACTGACAACACAATGAGAAAATGGAGGTGTTTGGCAAAAAACCATGAGCATTTTATTATGAAACATCTCTTTCTTGCAGTGCATTATACTACCATTAAGGGGGGTTATTTAATTAAGTCTCCACTGCCTTTCCGATGAACATGCTCATGGTTCTGGTTTAAATTTGTGTGGTATGTAATAGCCAAAACTTCCATCCGATTTCTTTTTTTTTCTCCTCGTCAGTGTGAAAAGCTCCAGCAGTGCATAATCACAGTGGCACAGAGAAGTACAGAGCGGAGTGCAGCCAAGCAGAGCGATGCAAAAGGAGCCACTGCTGCTTTATTGCTGGGAACATATGCGGGGAGGATGCAGCGCCCACCCCCACCCCCTCCTGCCTCTGGGACCACATGCAGGATCTTTGGCCTTGGATCGATTCCAGCCAGAATCCACCTCTTGGCTGTACTGCTACACATCTGATCACGTGAGCTCTTCAGACAACGGGAAAGAAGCTGTATGATGATGCAAAGAAGGACGACTGAGGTCTGAGCATGAGCAGCTGGCATTAATTAAAGCTGCAACATGAAACGTTCATCCTTGAGGCAGTAACCGTATTGATAGGGCTGTTCTCCTCCCTCTCAGGTTTCTGCTCCAACTCTTACACTGCTCACTTTATCACTGTGAAGGCACTGATAGGTGCTCTTGTAGATTTTTGTAGTTGCACAATCTACTCCAAGGGACAACACAAAATAATTGAATATTTCCCCGTGCGTTATTTCTGGCCACTGTCTTATACCATCCTCCCAGTGTCCGACCGACCGCCGCAGCATAGAAAAAGTATGATCCCGTGTGTTGACCACGTTATCCATGTCAGCTAACTAACTGCTTTTAGGTGTAAACAAAGTTTTTTTTTTTCCTCGCTGTACACTGCAAATTAGCTTTGCTGTTTGTACTTTGTTTTTCCACCAGCGTTTGAAGCGGAAGTCGTAACACGATTGCGTTCGAATGGAACCTGGTCAAGTGGGCAGGCTACATAACACGCACGCTTCTTGGACTTTTCTTGCACACATATGAGACTAAAACTATTAATATCAGGTGTGGTGGTGCTTTGGCCCCAGTCTTGAAGGGCTGCTATTGTTGTCAGGACTCACTTGTTTGAAATATCAAGCTTCTGGTCAAACTGTTTGCCTGTTGTTCAGTACAGAACAGAAGCTGTCAATCAAAGGAGGCTGTGTGCGTGATCGTGGTGAAAGTGACCAATCATAAGAGGGCCAGTGCCTCCCTTGGTTTCCGCCCCCAAACTGTCAAAAGTCAGGTCAATTCGAGCAGAATTCAACTTCAAGAGCAGAGTGAACCTGCAAGAGCGTGTGTGCCCTCCAGTGCTCGCCAAGCAGGAACTCGCGCATGCAGCTTAGTTTTATACACGCAGGTGCAGTTCTTTCCCTCTCCCCATGTTTAGTTACTCGCTACAGAGGTTGTCGGGGACATTAAACATCATCACGTTTCTGAACACAGAAACTCATCTACTCACTCGTCCGCCTTCACAGCCTCCTTGTGTTTGTACTTGCGCTCTTGCAAACTATTCTAACTCAAACTATCTGAAAGGCTTTTGTAGAAAAGGTAAGCACGCAGAATCAAATGACAAGTTGGAAGCTTAGCGGTGGTGACGTTGAAGTCATGTGACTGTGGCCTAGTTTGTTTATAACCTAACGTTAGCTTTTTGCTTCTGGCGAATCGCTTAAAAAAATAAAAAAAAACCTAAAAGTGGTGTTCATTTGCAAAGATTATCTTGCTGAACAAAACGTGTAAGTATCATAAACTGTTGTTTGCCACAGAGCTTATTTTCTGCAATAATCCAAAATCTAATGGAAAAATCCCATTGGCTTTTTGTTGAGGGAACCAGGGCGATACTAACTTCTGGGGTAGCCTGCAAAAATACATCATCCCTGCAGCACTCTATAATGGATACCATAGCAGCCCTGGGAAATGCTTCTGACTGACTGTCAGGTGTCTATTAAATGAAATCCATACACATACTGGTCAACAATCTAATCACTATTCTCAAGCAGTGCTCATAGTAGCCTAGGTAGTTACAGTAGACTATAAGTATGTGGATGCTTTAAACTAAGTAAGTGGTTAAACCAACTAAAGTGTGATGCTCACTTTGTCAGCCTACCTTGAAGGATAAGGCTGGCATCATTCTACTTTTTCTTACTGTCCACAAATCCCATGAAAAGACCAAAACCAACGCGCATGGCCGTAGCCAGCTATGAGGTCAGTGAGGAACAACCTTGGTAATTATTTCCAGCTGTAAAACACTGCCTGACAAACCGGAGGAAATCAGTTTTGGTGGACTATATTCCACCACAGATATATACACATTTGCTGCTCTTGTGAGTATTTATGGCAGCACAACAGTGTATGTGTGTGTTCATAAACATGTCTCCCAGTGAAATGGTGTGACTTGCCGATTTTTTCTTTTTACCATCTTTGCTTTTGGTCTTTTCATGGAATAGGTTAATAGTAAGAAAACTACAGACTGCTTTAAATGTGAGAATGGAGAGAGAAAAGAGATTTTTTTTAATACCAAGACATCTCATCTGGTATTGTGGCTTACATATATTATTGATATAGCATTTATGGGCATTTTAGTGTGAAAATATTAAGCCTTGTTCTTGATTAATGACAAATTACAGATTATTTGCAACTAGATTTAATACTTATGATTACATTTCTATTCATACCATTGCCACAGAAAATACTGGCTGGCTAATCCATTAAAATTATACATCGGGAAAATTTCACTCCTCTGACAGTCTATATTATGATGCAGGACCCCACGGCAACAATCCTGATGCTTTAAGCAATGCAGGATGGTTAAACTAAAGATAACTGCCATGTTACCCAAAAACTGTTTTGTTTTCTTGGGTAAGTGGCTATGGTATATGCACAAAACTGTCCTGAAATTAAATTAATAGAGTGAAGGAGCTCTTGTGCCTTGCCCCCTTATTTTTGAAAACAAAGTTGACATCTTGTTGCTTACATTATTACCTATGAATCATGAGTGTTGCCATTATCAGGGGCTGATAAACACCACTTAGCTTTTACCAAACTTGCCACAGCACTGTGCTTCATTTTCCAATGTTTGGCGACATATCGTCCTTAATACATTTGACACAAAATAAATTGAGCACAAGTGAACTGTTGATGGGATTGAATCTTGGAAATGGTGTTTACTTGAGCGCTGAAGAGGACACAGCAGAGCGAGCTGCCATTCATTAAATTTGTCAGGGTTTCTAGACCAATGAAGTGAGCGATTGTGCGTGAGCGAGAATCCTTATGAAGCCATGTAGCTGGCATCAAATAAAGCAGGTTGTAGCACAGCGAGTGTTCACATCTGTCAACCGTCATCAAGTATCACATCTGACAGCCTCCGTGCATTAAACACGAGCTCAGTGCTTAAGTGCACCATGAACCTTGTGGAATTCGACACAATTAGGAGTCCAATCTACTAGAAATTGACATATGCAGAAGAATACACAGTAAAGTCATTCTCCTTTCACATTTAATGAAGCTCTGCAGAGATTTTATCCTTTTGATAATTCAATGCAACCCCAGATAAGGTATGAGTCATTGTGACACCATTTTGTTTCCAAATCAGCTTTAACGGGGTAAACCCTCTGACTGTCCTGATCTCATCAAGTCCACCATGTGTGATTGTATGGATATGGAGCAGCAGCATGCTAAAACAACAGCTCAGTCTTTAGTTTGAGCTGAAATTGTATCGACCCCGCAATCACATTTAAATTCAACCTTAGTATGCGTCTGAATCTTACTGATTACCTGCTCTGTCTCTTTTTTTTTTCTTATTCTCTTGTATAGGCAGGCAATACGACAGTAACACTGCTCTTCTTCTGACTAGATGCATCACAAGAAACTTTGTGTACAGACACTAAACTTTTAATCAGATTGTGAGAGCGCAGACTCTCGCAGCTCTGATCCTCAGCCAACTCCTCCACTCTCAGAAACCACAGGAGACAGACAGAGAGGAGACAAGCTGTACTGTACCTAATCAATCACTTTAATTGATGACAGCAAATAAATGATAATCAGCAGAGGATTTATCAATTCCTCACTGTCCCGCCAAGGTTATTAGACTCCAGGGGTTTGTCCGATTCCTCCGAGGCCAAGCAAATGCATAAACATGCTGTCTTATGCTCAGCCCGTACAATTACAGGGTTCATGTTAGAAAGCAATCGACCAGTAAGGAATGGGTGCTTGTCTGTATATGATTGGTCAACACAGTGCCTCGATGGATGACGTTACATTGAGCTGTGGCAAAGGTTGAGTCAGGTTTAACCTTTTTGCTGGACAATCCTTTGCCATTTTTGCCATTCCGTGCTCATTAAAATAAACGAGGGCTAGACTGAGTGCTGTTGTCTGCCTGAACACGGCCTTACTCTGGATAATTCACAGATGTCATTGTGAACATTTTTTATGGGGACTTTCTTTGAAAAAAAAAAAATAATAATAATAATTTTTTTATTTACCTCCATTTTATTAGGATGGTGGCAGAAATCTCACATCTCAAAAGGGAAATACAACCCAAACTATCTGCAATCTAGATACAGCGAGAGGCAAGTCAAATAATGTGTTTTAATTGGAATTTCAGTGAACTGTCCCTTTAAAATTGTTGCGCATGATCTGAAATATTAGCTAGATTGGTTGCTAGTGTTTTTTGTGAAAAGCCATTTACAGGGGCTCTGATGAAATGCAAACTCCAAGTTGACAAACGGGTTTGGACTTTTGATATATTTTGTACTTTTTTGTGATGTTTGCTTATTCTTTGATCAGATAATTCCTGACTTAAATCATCAGTTTTCAAAATCTAATTTTAGACTATTTTACTCAAGCAAAGTTCTTGTGCATCTGCTTGTATTATAAACACTATTAAACATTTAAGAAGTTTTGCCTTTTGTTAAATAAAAGAGGGGTTTGTAGACAAACAAGCTTATATTCCTTTAAACTAGGTTTTAAAAAAAAAAAAAAAGTATTGTTTTGGTATTTATACCAAAACTCTGGTATCATATTGGCAATAGCATTACAACATTTTGAACGATACCCAGCCTTACTTGTTTCCAAACGCTGTATATAATATAATGTATAAAGATGGATGACGTGTCTCCACTTCCTCCCTCTGTACAAAAATGAAACCAAAATATCCCGGATACGGGCGCTGCCATCTTGTGCTGGTGACGTAATTTGGAGCCAGAGTCTGCGCAGAAGTGATCGGTATCGGGGTCCCGCCCATACACCTGCCTGAACCACCACAACTTGTCAATCATGACGTCACGCCCCCTTTTTATAACATCAAATAACTTAACTTATTTAAATCAAACTTGAACAAACATCAGCGTGATAAGAACCTAAAATGACAGAAACCTATGTCCCATCCGCTAACATGGAGGGGGCGGGGTTTATGAGATGTTTTGGCTTCACTTTTGGCTTTTTGGGGAGCTGTCATGTCGTCCATCTTTATATACAGTCTGTGTTTCCAATATAATCAGTCTCGCCATTACTACAGTGATCTTTTTGTTTCATGTATGTCCTTATATTTCTATGTTGTCTTTAGCAACTATACCATCAGACTATTCAAATATAAACAGAAACGCTGTGAGAGGTGGCTCTTTTGTTATTCCCTTTTGTTACAGATTTATGGGAGGAAAGACATGAAAAGAAAAGACAATCTGCATTTTGCCACTTGCTCTTGTTAATTCTGAACAAATTAGTTACTGGCTGCAGCCCAATCTTTTAATCTTCCTTTATTCCCCAGAGCCCCTCCAGACACTACTGGTACATCTAAATTACAGCAAGAAATGCTGTCAGGTTACTGGTTTACCTTCAACTGTTTGTAGAAGGTAGAAAGGCTCACATACACAAATGATGTTCAATTCTAAGGAAGCAGCAGCACTATATGGGGAGTGACTCAGAGCTGACCAGAGAGCTGGATGTTTAGCAGCTGGAAGGGTTTGAGTTGAGTTCAAATCCTACAAATCTCCCAGTGCTTCAGAGCGTGCTTCATCTCCACTGGTGTGTCATCAGAAGCTGATTATTAGGCAACAGACCTGACACTTACTCAAATGTTATTTCAATCCCTGACTGACAAACACAGACACACAGTGAGAAAAGTACTAGCTGCAGATCTGTTCCCATGGTAACACGGACCAATAGATCTCAGCTATTGACTGAGGATGAAGATCTCTGTAGACCTATTAAAGAAAACACCTACACACACACACGTACTGTATGTGCCTGCAGACACAAATGCTCAAACACATAGATAAATCACACACACCAGATAGGCACCAGCCTCCAAAACATCCTTTTTTGTTATAAATGGAGATGGAGAATACAATAGAAATGTTTTCCTTCTAAGAGACCTGAGACAGCTGAATGCTTGAGTAACCAGGTAAGAGAGAGAAAGTCAAATCTCCCCGAGCCATGCTGTGGAAAAGCTCACTCTTAAGTGGCACAGCAGCATGATATAAAAGAGGATATGTTGAGACTAGTGAGTGGGCGATTTGCTCAGATTTAACTGGGGAGGCTGGGAAGATAAACTGTCTTTTTCCAAATACTTTGGCTATCTTCTCCATATTCTGCATCTCCGCTTTCATTCTCAAATCTGCGCTTAATCTATTTGTGCTTATCATTAGGGGCGCAGTATTTCTTTATTACCCTCAAATGACACAGAGTAGTGGTGGCATGTGTTAGTGAGAGGAGCCAGTATTATTTTCCAATTTGAAAGTTAATAGGAGAGGTTGCTAAGGTGGTGGAGTCTTCTTCTGACTTTCTGACTCCCAGTGTGCAAGTTAGCCAGCCAGTCACTTAAATAATTATCCAAATCTAAAACAGCAGCAAGCCAACAGAGTGTAAGGGCAAAATTTATCATTATTATTGTGCGTGTTATGTAGTGTTTTGTGCTATATGGTATTTTGCTATTATCCTGTGTGACAGTTTCATCTGACATAAAGTACACTGGTGTTTTGGGGTAGATTTGATTTCTGAAGAACAGTCTGCTCTGTGTACTATGAGGGGCAATAGGAGAACAGTCTGTCCTGTACTGATGCTTGGATATGACACTTGTCAGCGTAAGGTACAGATGACATACACCAAGGTCCAACAGATTATCTCTCCCTTGCCCTTGATTGTTTTCATGCTATTATAAATATGTGATGGTGTTTCTACACTCAGATCAGACTCATCGTACACAGCTCGTGTGTATGATCTCTATCCTTTCAGCTAAAATAGTTTGACTCTGTGATCGTCCTTATCTGTTGGCTCCTTACCTTTTATTTACTTACTTATTCTATTTTTGCTCCTTATTTGTTACTTGTTATTCTTTTGCTTAATTATATCTTCAAAAGAAAACTGTTTGTTGGGTCATCATTTTATTTGTTCACTTCTCCACAAGGAAAATCAGAATTTCCACACAGAGAATCCAGTAAACCATTCAACAACTGAATCAGACCTGCGATGTCAATGTAAAAACAGAAGTCGGACATTTGTTACGGTTTTGGTTTTTTGTTGGTGATTTTGAAGGCTTGTTATTTTATAAAGTATTATGGGACTCCTGGCTGTTTGACCGCATATTCACTCTGTATGAAATGTGATGTTGACCTAATGTACATTTGTTTTTTTGGTCTGGTTTGGTGGGGGTTGACTTAGCTTTCTTGTATTTGTGCATTATTATGGTGACAGCTAAGGTACGTACAGACTTGTAATATTTTTGTTGTTTTGGTTTTATTGGATCATTATAATTGAGAAAAGCTAGTATTTTTATATTTTAAAAACTTCAGCAGCACCATGTCCCATACTGAAAACCTTCCACAGTTGTCTGTGAAACACCATCAGTAAAACTAAAACCATTATTCATTATTCCTGGAAAGAAACAAGACATTTGACATTTAAGTTTTTCCAAATGTCATCTTCAGTGCTGCCAGCACCAACGTTAAAATTCCATTCACATCCAGTCTCAGTGGCCAATATCGCCAAACCTCTGCAAATAAAATCCAATCTAAACTTTAAACTATCTCTACATGGGTAGTTACCAATAGGTGGGTTAAGTAAGAAAATATGCTTTTTTTCTTATTTGGGTGAATTTCTCCTTTATTAGCCAGCTGACCTGGCCTGAGCAATTTGATTCTTAATGAATCTCGGATGCATTTACATCTCAATTTTGTAGATTTCTGCTTTTTATAAAAGGAAGTTTGATCACTTTACGATTTGTTTTCAAGAACTTGCCAAAGATATAATCAGCGCAAACTTGACTGTGTGCCGTCAAGGTCTCAAGTCTAGAACCAACTCAAAATGAAATGCAAATGACAAACAGTGACACCTGGAGGTTGGTTGGAGTCGAGCTCAGTCAAGCACTTTCCAGTGCTTTAAAAAACATTACATACACTCACGGCCACTTTATTAGGTACACCTGTTCAACTGCTCATTAACGCAAATATCTAATCAGCCAATCACATGGCAGCAACTCAATGCATTTAGGCATGTAGACATGGTCAAGACTACCTGCTGAAGTTCAAACCGAGCACCAGAATGGGGAAGAAAGGTGATTTAAGTGACTTTGAACGTGGCATGGTTGTTGGTGCCAGACGGCTGGTCTGAGTATTTCAGAAACTGCTGATCTACTGGGATTTTCAAGCACAACCATCTCTAGGGGTCACAGAATGGTCAGAAACAGAGAAAATATCCAGTGAGCAGCAGTTCTCTGGGCGAAAATGCCTTGTTGATGCCAGAGGTCAGAGGAGAATGGCCAGACTGGTTCGAGATGATAGAAAGGCAACAGTAACTCAAATAACCACTCGTTACAACCAAGGTATGCAGAAGACCATCTCTGAACGCACAACACGTCGAACCTTGAAGCAGATGGGCTACAGCAGCAGAAGACCACACCGGGTGCCACTCCTGTCAGCTAAGAACAGGAAACTGAGGCTACAATTCACATGGGCTCACCAAAATTGGCCAATAGAAGATTGGAAAAACGTTGCCTGGTCTGATGAGTCTCGATTTCTGCGACATTCGGATGGTAGGGTCAGAATTTGGCGTAAACAACATGAAAGCATGGATCCAAACTGCCTTGTATCAACGGTTCAGGCTGGTGGTGGTGGTGTAATGGTGTGGGGGATATTTTCTTGGCACACTTTGGGCCCCTTAGTACCATCTGAGCATCATTTAAACTCCACAGCCTACCTGAGTATTGTTGCTGACCATGTCCATCCCTTTATGACCACAGTGAACCCATCTTCTGATGGCTACTTCCAGCAGGATAACGCACCATGTCACAAAGCTCACATCATCTCAAACTGGTTTCTTGAACATGACAATGAGTTCACTGTACTCAAATGGCCTCCACAGTCACCAGATCACAATCCAATAGAGCACCTTTGGGATGTGGTGGAACGGGAGATTCGCATCATGGATGTGCAGCCAACAAATCTGCAGCAACTGTGTGACGCTACAATCTCTGAGGAATGTTTCCAGCACCTTGTTGAATCTATGCCACGAAGAATTAAGGCAGTTCTGAAGGCAAAAGGGGGTCCAACCTGGTATTAGCAAGGTGTACCTAATAAAGTGGCAGGTGAGTGTATATTCCTTTAAGAAAACCTCTCAGGGAGTCCTAATACTTGTTCGTGCCTCAAATCCTAATCAAAAAGATAAATTGCTTTATGTTGTCAATATTATATTAAAATATTACAAAGCCTGTGTTTACTTAAGTACAAGAATGTCTTGTCCTCTTTAAGAGCTGTAGTCAAAGCAATAAGACTGAAGTATGTATACGTATTTTCTGCTATTTGTCTTTTCCTCGGATGGCTGTGAAGACACGGAAATCATAAATTATGCCGACTATGACACGTCCCTTATGGATCTTGTTCGAGGTTGACGGCCTCGGGGCTGAATGCGCCATGAATGAATAAAAAGTTTCCTCCTTAATGCCAAGAAACGGCCGCGGTGAGTGTGTTGTGGCGGCGCGGAGCGGCTCTGCGGTCCACCGTGCGCTCCGGCTGCGTGTTTGGGGACGCGACATCGGTTAGGGCCTTTGTGCGACCACACCGATGGTTTAAATACATAACAAACATTTATTATGCAGTCGGACCAATAAATCTAATTAATGAAAATGCATAGGCTATGAAAATAACAAAGCCCTCAGAGATCACCAAAACAGCTCCAGACGCATCAAAATAGCCATATTTTATACAATCCAGCTGTTGATTTTACTGTTATTGCTTACATCTTAAAGAGTCTGAAGTCTTCCCCACACTGATCTTTCTCCTAACCTGGCTAATAAAGAACTGCATTAATAATATGATAAATCAAGTCAGCTTGAGACCGGACTGGGAGTCAGAGCATTCAGCGCCGCTCAGGCTGCCGGTCATGTGGTGTTTATGATGTATTTATATGATTATAACGAATGAAGGACCATTCTTACAGGTTGAATAATAACACAGCATCAGCGTCTTACCGTCAGCGGCAAAGGAGCTCTGCATCATCAACATCAGCACCGCGCCGACGGTCACAAACCACCGGGCCAGCATCCCATCCAGCGCCCGCTGCCTATTCCCGTTCCTCTGCGAACACACGGCCACCATCCCCGCATCCAGGATCCATGCCGTCGGAGAGGAAGAGCGTGGGTCTCCTGTGTTATTCACCCGTCCAACCCCGGGGCCACTGCTGCCGCTGCTGGAGAGGAGCGCATGTTTGGGAGCCATTGGTTAGACAATTAATCCTGAATGGAAAGCATCTAACGGCGCTGGTGTGGTGAAAGGCATCCGATCAACGTGCCCCCGGTGCGGACAAGCGGGGATCCGCTCTCCATGAGCCTGCAGGAGGCTGTGGGGGTCGAGAACGAAACAAAGAGATTTTTATTTTTCCTTAACGCGTCTCACTGTGTCTGTTTCTGTGGGTACGCGCGCTGTGTGTGAAGGCTGGTGTCCCTACTGAGACCGCACAGCGCTCTCCATCTCTGCTGGCAGTTGCGTCAATACACGGATACAGTACCGGAAAACAGCTTGCCTTCAAAATAAAAGCGTTCCATTTGTCTGGAAGTGCATTTGGCATGGTGTGGTTAAAGGGGCACGTCACTGATTTTGCACAGTTAAGTCTGTTTAGTATCGGAGTTTTACATTTAGGTTACATTTTAAATATAAAGCTGTTACAAACTGTGGGTGTGGAGTTTGAAAGATGTGAGAGTTTTCCAGGCAGGGAGGGTCAAGCAAAAAAAAAAAAGGCACTATCAAGCTGCATCATTCTGTTTTTAATTTGTCACTTGTGCCTACCTCAATTGTATGGAAGGAAGTGCAATACTAAATTGCTGGAGTACCCCTTCAAACATGTTTCCTAGACATAATTCATATAACCTGTAACAAAAGCCTAAACTTTAGTATGTGGGGACACACAAGGCCAAGTTTTTGTTTTCTTACAGCATGGTGCAACATAGGAAAGGAAAGATATTATAATATATGTGTATATATACACCTAGGCCTAAATGGCTCTGACTTATTTTCTATCATGATGCCCATGAAATAATGTGTGTAGCCTACCCTAACTAAAAACACTTTTTTCTGTCTGATTAGCTCACAGGAGCTTGTTTTCCACAGCTAGGTCACATCTAGTCCAAGTTGTTTTTAGCATCCATTTCATAGCAAGAGCATCACTCTTTATATATTATCACTCAGTGTTCAAACTTGTTCTGTAAAGGGCATTCATTATTTTGTGGCAAGATAAATTGATAGGCTTTCATTTTTAATGGGTAAACTGTCTAACTTCCGGTCTTGTTTAGGCTAACTGTTGCTATCTTGACGCAATTTAGGCTGTAGGAGGTAGAAACAGCCAAACAGTGTTTGGTGTAATCATGGTGAAAATGACAGGTATAACAGCCCGACTAATTATCCTGAGTCTAAAAAGCGGAGACGTGAGACAAGACAACTCGCTTGTGTCTTTCTTTCCTCTTTAAGGGACCGTAGGCTCCATGAAGCCAGCTGCATCATCAAAGGACCAAAAATCAAGGCAGGCAGTGACGCCAGCGCTCCTCTGCTGTAAGATGCGTTTTGGCAGGTCTGAGTTCAGCAGGAGGCAGGCGGCCCCTGGTGGGAGCTGAGTGCAGAGTCACACACTGCCGTGCACAATCATAAAAGTAGGATGGCAGCCTCCCCGGGGAAATATACTCATCATTAGACCTGTCCCCATTGTGCCCCATTGTGCCCAATTTACTGTAAAAGAAATAATGGTGAAATCATTATTTTGCTGCTGGGACACCATCAAGAGCCCTAAATTTGTAAACACTGTGTTATGTCATGAAAATGCATTAGCCTAAAGCTGCACAGAGGGAGGCTTATTATAAGAAGTTCTGAATGGCTTGTTTGCATAAATATCAAATTACAACAAAAAAAAAAAAGTTACTTTTGCAGACGTTCCCCAAATGCAGATATTTTTAATTTGAAAAACAACAACAACAATCATATTAATTTGAATAGATAATTAAACAGATAGCCTAGCCTAATTTATGAACAGTCATAAGTAAAAACTATCCCAACAACAGGAGCTGTGAAACTCACAGCAACAAGCAGGCTATGGGCTACAAGTTCTCCACTGAGAGTGAATCACCATTTTATGACAATCAGAACAGCAGGCTATAAAATAAATTGCTCCTTTTATAGCCTTTTACCTCAGTAAGCCTAGTCCCGGTGGGCAGACAAGGCATTCAAGAGACCGACAGGCTGGTGTAGGAATGATGCCGGAAAAACTAAACACAGAAAATGGCGGCACTTAGGCTACATGAAAAGCTAGGTAGGCCTAATTGTTCACCGGTAAAGACTGAGAATATTTTACATGAACATATAGAAAGTAAAGCAAATCTCTTACCCCAGTTGAGTTCAGATTCTTTATCTGTGTAGTAAGAAGTCGTTTTCATAACGTGAATGTGCGTTGGCTACAAAAGAGAAGATGCTTTGGCGCCACAGGTGGTCCGCTCTGGTGGTCCAGGTGAGTCTGTGCTGCACGCGCGCGTACGCGCTAGGACTTTTAGCTAATGGGTTCACAGAGCTTTTTCACCACAGACATTTTTAAGAGGTGTAACTGTTACAATAATGATTGCGCCTGTCCAGCAAATACTGCAATGCATCGCATCAATTAATATAGGCCTATTATTAATTAGCTACACCTGTGTTTGACAAGTTAAATGCCTGCGGTGAAAAAGGTGTATTCAAATTAGGTTCACTCCACATTTCCCCCTGGTCATGTCGTTGTCATTGTTGTTTGCCCATCTCCCTGAGTAGCTCATGGGCACGTTTGTCCTGCCATTGTCCCCTTGCTATGAACTCCTAAAACAAGGTGAAATTTGTAAGTTCTCCTATGCTTGAGGAGATAGCCTAAGTGTTAGCTGGTTAATAAAGTTGATATAATGTAGGCCTATCCTAAGCCTAACAGTTGGACCAAATATGCCTCACTCAAGAGTTTCAGGCCAATTAAGACTGATTTCCGACTCTGACTCCTCCTCTGCTTGATAAATAGGGACCTTGTTCTGTTCTTGTCATTTGCACCACACTGTAAAGTAGCCTATCCAAATGTCAGCATGTACTTTGCTTTTTCAGATGAAGCAAAGGGACAGAGCACATGCACTTAACATCTTAAAGACTGAGCAAAATAGACTGATAAATTGGCTGAGCTGATATAGCCTAGCTTATCGTTTGATATTACAGTAGGTTAGGTCATATTAGCACATACTGTATAGTGGTACCAGCTTATATGGCGGCCAATAAGTAGCCTAAGTGAATAAGAAACTGCAGCCAAAGATGTGTAAAAGATCATTTAGAAACAGTGATGTGAGTGCATAGTTTGTCCCCCAGAGAGCTCTGACAAGTTTATTTTTTTTATTGTGAGATGTCCTGCTTATAGCCTATAGACCCTTTACATTTTTTTACAAAACACATTTAGGGATTTCTTAGCAAAAATTATGCTGTATTTTTTTTATATATTGACCCATATAGCGTTATACATTTAATACTCAAGTTTTAATATCAATGAGCAGAAAAAGCGTTGGCAAGAGCGTAGGTTTGTAGCCTTATAAAAAGGAATATTAGAATACATAGCCTACACTCATGCCATACATTTTATCATACACAATGATCAAATTTGTTAATGTGTCTCATCCGGACTATGGTGATTGGACAGTAAAAGGACAATGTTCAAAGACACTTAAAGAGAAACTCCGGTATTTTAAACCTCGGCCCTATTTTTACTCTAAATGACTAATAGCTACCATTAGTTTTGGAACTGGTCCAGTAGATCACCTCTGCCAGCATCCACGAACGGGCTGCAATGGCTGCAGCGTAATCCTTTGAGGCAATTGCACCCGTGAAAAGCCCGTCCACTAAAAGTGCTTGTTTTTGCCACCGACAGGCTCAGATTGTTATTTTAAGTATCTGACAAGGTTGAGGTGTTGCAGGCCGTTTGCCTTCCTGCAACAACTCAGCCTCTCGCGAGTGAGACTTTTCCTTGAGCGAGACTTGTTTCTGGTTAAACAAAAAGGATCTAAGTCTTTAACAAACGGTCTGTCTCTGTAGGGATGCTTTCCATAATGTTGTCAGACTTTTAGACCCTAAAATTTGTTAAAATTTTTTTTTTAAAATACCGGAGTTTCCCTTTAAGTAAGGAAATCACCCTGAACTGATACAACTGAAAAATAAAAGTGAGGGGACAAAAATAGAATTTTGAAAAGTGAGGGGGACACCATGTTGCATGTTAATATATTATCACTTCATTTAGGTAAATAGCTACTACGAAGAGAAAAACCTTATTAATAAATGTTTCAATATTATTGATATCAAATTACTGACAGATTATAAACCAACATACTTGTCTGTTGAGCCTTTGGCTACCACTGCTGCATGGCAGTGAATGCTTGGTGGGTCACAATCAAGACAGTAATAACTGTACATGACAAGTATATCAACAAAGACAATGGTGATTGAAGCAAAAGATTTTTTTTTTTTATTCAAAGTGAATCTTGACATAGTATACCATCAATTCATAATTTGACACTCACCAATAAGAGTCACCAAGAAGGAACCCGCTTTTTGTGACAAAGTACATAAGGCTTGGTCACATTGAAACTCACTGAGAACTAGAGGGGGGAAAAGAAAACGACCGCAAACTGGTAAGACACACATTACATCCAAACAATCATTTTCCCAGTCCTCATATTGTTGTATATTGCACAGTGCAGTTGCTACATGTCAAACTAGTGTAGCATTTAAGGAAAAAAACGAAGAATCAAAATTAAATCATAAAGCCACACAGATCTACACATATTTAGAACAGTAACAGTTTCAATTTAGCAATAATGTCTACATATTTGTGTCTAAATACAATAAATGTCAACCCAATAATTAGGTAGTTGTGGTACAAAATCTACCTAAAACGTGTCTTAGGAGTGAAATTTATTTTTCAGCCCAGTACCCAAATGAGATGTTCAGACCCATGTTGGTTGAGTTGGTCGTTTTGTCATGTGAGATCCCAGTAAAAGCAGACCCACAGGGACCAAAACCTTCATTTCTGAAAGCACACTAATCACTGAAATACTGATGAATATAGACTGAAACCAAGTGCCATATCCAAAGAAAGTATTATTGTTTGTTCAAAGGGACAATAAATTCAATTTCCCCACATTTTAGAAATATTTGAACAGTCCTCAAGCCTGCTTTGTGCTTGTTGAGCTTTGGATGTGGGACTGTGTGCCCCTCTGGAGACTTTGATGATGCAACTGTCAGTTTAAGGCTGCGGGGAGGCAGGATTATCTATCCTAAGCAATCAACCCAAAGTG
>LKNJ01004750.1:0-28886 GCA_002120245.1 Maccullochella peelii | reverse complement strand
TATATATATCTCTTGGATTCAAAGATTCCTGTAATAGTAAAACTGGACAATGAATATAGCCAGTCAATTTCAACATTATCTGCAAGTGTTTTGTAAATAACAACTTTATAGATATGGTCACACATTCAGAAGTTGTATGAGAACCTTTATAAATAATCTACAATATCTGTCAACATCACCTGCCTTTGCAGCCAGCAGGATCCAAACGAGTCCAATCATGTTCACTGCAGCAGCCGTTTATCGCTGAATCTCTGTATTAAGTCCATATAAAGCAAACTGAATGTGAGATCACACATACACGTGCATGCACGCACATAACCACAAAAATGGAACTTGACTCTCTTCAAATGAAGGCCGCGAATGGACTCCCAACTGTATGTTGTACTGCAAAATTTAAATATATCTGCCAATTAAAGCTTGGTGTGTAATTTGCAGTCAACACACCATGTAGCAAACAAGGTTTGGAAGGAGTTCAATCATTTAGGCTAGATTCTTCTACACAAAGCCCAAGTTGTCTTGCCAAGCCAAGAGAAAGTATGACAGCATGACAAAAAAATGGATTACATTATGTTTGCTCATCCTCCGGCATGTCATTGCCTTCTGTGTCTCAACACAATGACACATGAGTCATGCCATCACAAGAGGAGACCTCAATAGCAGATCAAGAGTGGTTCTCCACCCTGATAAATCAAACATCCTCTAATGTGCAGCCAAATTTAAAACGCGCCGCTGTATCCTCCAAAATACATTCAATTCACAAATAAAAGAAAATAATAATGGCATAATGGTGGCATGCTCAGACAAATAAAGGCTGGGAAAAGACCTGTACAATAAAACATGTCATAAAAAAAGGGAAGCGCTCATTACCAACTCATCATGTTGGAATGTAGCTTGTTTTTATTTTTATTTTTTTCCCCTCTATTACCGTCACATCACTGCACTGATGACATGTATTCTAATACCTCAATGGTTAAAGTAGAGTCTACGTTGCTGTTCTTTCATGACAATAAACAATACTTTGTTAAAATGTTTCACAATAAAAGCCTTCCAGGAAAGTGAAGGGATTAGGAATCCAATTAATGATCCTATTCAACATTGATTGATCTGTATTATTGTTTAATTGATTATTTGTGGTAAAAATGCCCATCACAATTCCTCCGAGCCCAAAATGACATCTTCAAAATGCTTGTTTAGTCTGACCGTTTCAAAACCCAAAAGCTATTTAAGTTTACAATGATTTAAAACGGAACAGCAAATCCTCACATTTGAGAAGCGACAACCAGAGAATAGTTAACATGTTTGTTAATAGATTGACTAATCAATTAATCAACTAATGGTTTCAGCACTAGGTGAGATTATACTGCTGAAAGATTTTACTGAGAAACAAATGGAGGAAGAGTTGAGTTTGCATTAACAGCAGAAACGGGTAATTAAAAAAACAGGCAGCTTCTCACGAAATATGATCAAATGGAAATGAGAAATAAAAGCCTGTCTCAAGTAGAGTCTGTGTTCTCTCTCTTCCGTCCCTGCCTACTATTTGATCGATGCAGATTGTCTGTCTGGGCATTTGTAACTCTGATCCAGTGACAACAACACTGTAACCAAGACCAATAACAAAAAACCCAACAACAAATACACATCATTCCTGCAGCACCTCACATTCACAGATCAACCAGCTCACTCCCATGGCATGTAAAGGCTTCACACTGTGACACACACACTCACACACCCTTGTCTCGACCGCCAACAAAAGTAGAGAGGCACTAAGGGTGGAGCACAGAGAGAAAGACACTGCTACGTGTACTGTAATCTCTGGACAACTGAACTGATCAATTTATCACCTCCTGTTCTCATCACAGTTTTCTATAAATAATCAGAATTCTCATAATCAATAAATATGTCATTTGTCAAGCATTTGATAGTTCGTCGTTGTGTGCTTGTGTGTATTGTTACCATTGTTACTGTGTCTGACACAGTCCTGCAGCACGGCATGCCACTTCTTCTGCTCCTTCTCTGTCATGACACAGAAGTAGTGGTGGCGGGCGTGTGGGTGCCACAGGATGAGGGGGAACTGGGTCGCACACTTAATGAACGGATTGCTTCCCACTTTGGCCTTGATACCTACAACAAGTCACAAGGCAGAATGAGAATGAGAAACCACTTATTGTCTGTGAAAGCGCTTTACAGAAAATGAAGTAAAGAAGAATTGAAACAAGCGGGTGCATTGGGGATTAAATATGTAAAAAGAAGTTATGTAAAATATCTGTTGATTTTAAAAAATGGAAACAATGGAAGCTGCTTCTGATACATTTGGGTGAAAGAGAGACATTTACTGAAGTGTTAGAAAAAACAAAGGAAAATGCACAGAAAGTTATTCTGCCTATACATTTTTTCAAAACCGTAGCCAATAAACAATAAAACAGAATTAATGCCTAGCCACTTGTATAAGTAAAACAAGTGCAAACAGACTATGCTCTGTTAACAATTTTAAGCCAAGTTGCATCATGTATTGTCATATTTACAATATATATTCATTATTTTCTTTGTCCATCCTTTTCCTACCTGGCAGGCTGGTATTAAGCAGCTCCATGTATTCCTCCATTGAAGTCAGGGCCTTGTACCCAGCGCAGTTGATGGTTGCTTTCGGGTGAAGGCCCCGCTCGTGTGCCTGTTATTAATTAGAGAGATGGCAAACACACCAAACTGTTTTAACACAAAAGTGCCCAAACCACCGAATCGGACAGCTGTTAAGTCGAGCAAGAAGTGCACTCACTGTTTTGCTCTCATAGAGGCTGATGGTGTAGGTGTTGGGCACAGATACGAAGCGATTCCTCCACTTCCGAGTCTCCTCCAGATACTGAAACAGACTCCCTGAGAAGATGGACCGGCCTGCCAGAGGGTCCTGAAAAATCAGAGACACTTAGCACTAAAGCATAATACATGGCATAAAAGGTGTGTACATTTTGTATTAATGAGCTGTTTCATTACTTTCACAATTTAAGCAACAGTCAGATCTCCCTTAACTATGCAAGAGACCTGGAGCTTAATTGGTGTTCCCAAATATGCGGGGGTAGAGATTTCTGTTTAGTGTTTACACGAGGATACACACCACCCACTTTGTTTTCAGATTTCCTGTCTCACATCAAATAATAGTGCAACTGAGGCTGCTCAGAGAGGAAGGAAAGAACCGAGAAGACAGAAGGGAGTAGCAGAGCTGAGACATAAAGAGGCGCTTGTGTTGGAAAACAGATTTCTGCTGTTTGTTTGCTGGAAAATGTTTAAATTATCTGGCTTTTGTGTGCATGAGAGCTTATATCAGGGTAGAGCAGAAAGAAAGGGACGGTCTTTCACAATGTTAAGTGAGGTACACCACAGGCTAATATTATTAAAAAGTAATACAGTTTGACTGTTTTTGGTTGTTACTGATTTTTACTAAAAACAGCCAGACAGTTTAGAAGGGCGTAATCGGTTTAAACCGTTTTTCGCTCAGATTTTATGTACTTGTTTACCCAAAAGTTTGGTTTTCTGCTGTAAGGACACACTGATCACCACAGAAATATTTGATCAGCTCAGAAATGCTTCCAGTAAAAAAAAAAATAAAAAAAAAATAAAAAAAAAAAGTTTGAAAATGCAAATGAGGTGCTGATAATGCGTCCCTCTACAATAATCAAGTAAAAAAACAAGGGGTAAACTACAGTTTTGGTAGTGCAAATGGTATATTTCTAATAAAAATTTCAGTCGGTACTACAGTAGTATTGCATATTATTGTATATTTTAGTCTAATATTTTTAAATCATCAACATAAACAAAGATAAATTAGCTGATTAGAAAAAAGAGCCCTAGGGTTTCTTGTTTGTGTATATGTGTGTTTCATTTTGCGTTTCTGTCATAAGCACACACAAGCGGCAGCTGTCCTCTACATAGTGAAGACGGTAAACTAACAGCCATAGTAGAATTCCAAACGGCATCTCTGTTCGTGTGTGAAATGTGCTCCACTTCCTCGCCTATGAAAAGTGGGACCTTCACTACATTCAGTAACCAAAAAGATGAGATGAGTGGTAAAGCAGAGGCCTCGCTTGTTAGGTAATGTACTGGTACATAGACCCCAAGAATGAGCTCATTCATACATCACGTATAACATCAAGCTCTGTTTGCCTAACAAAGTCTACACTCATGCAAATTTATGTTGTGCACAAATCGTTTAGATACAAACAACAGTGTGAATTTGTTCATCTTGGGTACCAAAAACATCTTGTGAAGATGGCAGAAGAGAAGCTGGAGACATTCAAGTTGGTCAACTTAGAATGCCAAGCAACAAATTTTGATCGTTAGAACCAAATTTTTTAATTGTTCAATTTGCAATGACATCAGGGTAAAAAAGAAGGGAAGTGTTACCCCTAACAGCAAGATGCATCAACATAGATGGAAATTTTTGCTGACTGAAGTTAATGTGTTTTTACAACTTATTTTCATACTTTGGCCATCGCTCCTATTGGTAATTATAACATTGTACTCACCAGCTTGAGTGCTTAGATCTGGAAACATGGCGACATCGCTAAAAATAGTCAGATTGATCAAGAAATACAAACAGTCGGACAATTACGCAGGTTAGCCATACTTATTTGGAAGGGAAAAGGAAGACGAACAGTAAAATTATCCTCTATAACTGTCCATTCTAAACATCCATCAGAGTTTACAGACCGACTTCATGGTTCAGCTTTGACCTACTGTCCCTGTTGTAGTTGTGAACACACAGTTTTCCTGTGCAGTAAGGGATTATTACCGACATTCCGGTGTGCTCACTTTCAGTTTTATCTCCAAATAAAGTGGTTTAGATAATCTGAATAAACTATTGGTTTGTTTACAACCTGTGTGTCTGTTTGTTGCCCAGTTGGACTTTGTTGCCATTTTCCCAGATGTCAGAAATTACTTTGGTGAGTACAATGTTATCATAATCGATATAAATGATGTCCAAGCCTATAAAAATAAGATCCAAGCTGTAATGAACTGGAATTATCCTTCACTATCCAATTCCATGTGGCATTATAGACATCACAGCAAATGTAATTGTTGTATGTTCCAGAAATGACAAAGATATTAAAATCCAGGTGGAAGCCACATCCTTTGTTTGTTTTCATAGTTTATCGTTCGGTCCATTGAGCAGGTTTGATCTGCTCTTATAGAACTGATACAATGCACTTGCCTTTCTGTGAAGCAGCTGTGACTGCGCTCCTCCTCCTCCCTCTATCTCAAAGCGGATGCTGTTGAAGAGAGCAACTGCATACTGCTGCTCGTACACATCACTGAACTCCTTCATCACATCTGTGGTCCGAGCTGCAGGAAGACACACAGACAGACACACAAGATCAGGAAACATTCATACTACACAACCATATTACACTAATGATATTATATTGCAATAGCAATTTAATTTAAGCTCATGTAGAGTGAAAACTTCCATCTTATAGCTTAAAGGTAAATATATTTTGGATAAAAAATCAACACAATCCTTCAGTGAACACTAATGAAGAAAGCCTTAATTAAATAGTAAAAGTTCATTTTGGTTCAAACAACACAAGTCAGTAGAGAACTGATCAAGAACTTCAATTAATTTCCAACAAGCAGACGTGACAAAGTCTTGCAGCATGGCTGATTTCCACATGAATCTGACGATGATTTTATCAACTCTATTTTGGGCATGTTTTCCGAACTAGTCAGCATTGTGATTTAAATGTTTTTGTTAAACATTAGCTGAGTGTAGATGAGGTGCTGCAACTGTCTTAAATGAAGGCTCACCATGTCAGAGAGGCCACGACCTTCACTGCCGCTATCAGCTCTTTATGAAAAGTGCCATATAATAAAATTTAAAGTGGGCCTTTCAGAAGGAAAACATAGTGACTGTTGTGCAGCACTCACAAAGACATACCTAATATGTATTATCAGCACACTTGACTTTATATCATGGCTGCCTGGCAAAGCTCTGTCACTGGTAAAACCTTCTGGATGGAAAACTTTTGCATAGTTAAAATACAGCAGTCAAAAGTTGTTTGAATTTAATTACTGCTCTTGTTGTTCTCTAGCTTAAAATGTAATTTTAGGCATATTTATATATTCAAACCCAAGACTACATGTTTTTATGGCTGCACCATTCAATCAAATAGAAATATAAGATGTTTTACTTATCACGTTATACATATTTCTTGCCTAATTTAGCCTGAGCCTCAAAATGATTAACATTATAAATCAAATATCTTTTGGGTGTTGTGGACTGTTGGTCGAACAAATGTAGTAATTTGAAGATGTTTTTTCATTATTTTCAGACATTGTGTAGACTAAAAGCGTAAGGAAAATAACTCTTAGTTGCAGCCCTAGTTTGGAGCGACAGTATGGAGTCTCTCTATGGATATCAATTGAGTTGAATCAATGCTTTCCTGTATTGCATAGATCCTTTCCATAGCTTGACTCAGCATTTCTTTTCAACTGTCTACAAGCAGCATCCTAATAAATAGTCCAAGAACCTGCCGGAGGGGACATGAGCTTTTTTCCCACGTTCCAGTGTTGGCAAAAGAGCCAGTTTGCGAGCTGCTCAGTGTGTTTGGCTCAGTCAGCAGCAGACAGTGTTGACTATGATCTGTTCATGGAAGGAACAACACAGGAAGGAGGGAGCCGGCCTGCAGTGGGAGAGCAGGAAGGAAAGAGCTGACAGGACAGGATAGACAGAGAGAGAATGTGGAGGAGACAGGGGACAGGGACACACAAACTTATTAAAAACACTGTGTCATACCAGGAGGACATGGGTGCACAGGTTGGAAGAAATATAAAGGAAGATTGTGAGACAGCTGCAGCAAAGACTCCTCCAAAATCCACTGTTTAGTAGAGCTGGCTATCGAACCTTAATACTCTTCTGGTACCGACCAGATGTGTCCGTAGAGTGTTGTAAACTGTCAGGTACTTAAAATTGGCTTTGATTGTCTAGTCAGACTTGTTTATTTATTCTTTAATCATATAGTTCCTGATTCAAATCAAAATGTTTGCCAGTTTTACTTTTTTATTTAAAGTTCTTGTATGTCTGCTTGTGGTCAGGCAACATTTAACATTTGAGAAGTTTGGCTCCTTTTGTTAAATGAAAAATGTTAGCACTTCTCAAAGTAAGGTATCAAAAAAAGTATTGTTTTAGTATCTGTACCAAAACTCAGGTGTAGTATCCACATTATAGAAAAGCCGGTACGTTCCACTGGTTGTCTTGCTTTGTCATTCGGTCCTCTGTTTCAACCTGTACAGACATGCCAAAAAGTTCTGTTATATCCCTCCATCCACCCCATCACTTGTTTGCTATTTCCTTTTGCTCTCTTGTCATACCAGAACCATAGGGAAAACTGACAGTCATCAGACAGCCCATCAATGAGACAGTGTCCCAGGCCAGTAACCCAGCTAAATCAATCCCAGATTAATGCCATCATCACCAACCCTTGTTTTGTCCTTCCACTGTCAATTCCATGTTCTGAATAGACTAATGACTAATAATGGATCAATAATAAGAAATATATTATATATAAATATTATTATATTCATTTTATTTTAGTTGGGTTTTTTTTGTTGTTTTTTCAAAATTTCTCTTATTTTATTTTATATTAACATTTTTTATAGCTAAATTCTCTATTTGACATTTGTATTCTTGACTTGCTTTTTACAGTACTTGCTTTTAGTGGCTTTATTTTATATATCTGTATATATTTCTATATTTCTCTACTTTGCTTATTTATGCACCAATTCACCAAAGCAAATTCCTTGTATGTGAAAACCTACTTGGCAATTTATCTGATTCTAAAGATGTTAGAATTGATGCAGATTCTGATGATACGACCACAAAGTCGATCATCGATCTTTGGCCTAAGATCTTCTGGTACGAAGCACAGTTGTGAATCACCCTATTCTCGAACATGGTGTTTGTTATGGCCATTCCATGACCAGCACAGAAGCCCAATAACAAAGCACCTCTCAGGTTCAGATGGGGCAGGCCATTCCTTTCCATCACCCCCCTCCCAAGTCCCAAGGCGGCGTCCTTGGGCCCTGTGGGCCCACCACCCGCAGGGATAGGCATTGGGGTTGGGTGCATTATCAGCCAGGCAGCAGGCAAAGATGGGGACCTAGGCGTGCTGACCCCTGGCATCGCAGACTCGTTCTAAGTACGTGGAATGTGACCCCTCTAGAGGGGAAGGAACCACAGTTGGTTGAGCGACACCAACTAGATATAGGTGGGCCTCACCTTTACACAATGCATTTGGTCTGGAACCAAACTCCTGGAGATGGGCTGGACTCCTTTTCCAGAGTTGCCCAAGGTGAAAGGCACTGGGCGGGTGTGCACCGCTGTGTTGGAGTTCTCTCAGAGAATGAGAGGGTCGCCCCTGCGACTATAAGTCACTGAGAGGAAGGCTCTGACTGTTTATACCTATGCACCAAACAGCGGTTCGGAGTATCCAGCCTTCTTAAAGTCTCTGGGTGGCATCCTCCAAAAAGGAAAGGATTTTATATAAAAATAAACAAATCTCTATTATATTGATTTATTGCTGTTTGTTGTTAGATGCTACCACACAAACTGCACAGCATCTGACAGGAAAACTGAGATCAGTTTGTATTGAAGCAGCTGTGAGGAGTGTTTCACAAAGTAGGATTAACATTTTAGCCAAACAGCTTTGAAAGGTTTTAAATAATCTCTTCAGAAACATCATTTGTTATTATAAACCAGTAAAATGCATGACTGAAATGAGATGTTGACATGAGCTGGTGGCTCGTGTTGTCAGCAGCGTTCACTCCCTGCTTTTGCTTTCCTTTTAGAAGTCGGTCTCATTCTGTGACACACCTTTGAGAAACAGCAGCAAGATCTTCATTGTGGCTGAATTTACCATCATTAGCCTGTAGACAGACAAGCACATAACCTCGTCTCTCTTAAGCACCAAAACAATTATGGCGTGTGGGTGACCACACAGCTATGATTTGCATTTGTACTTTATGTGTGTGTGAATAGCAAACCCTCTTAACAGTTAATCAGTAGCGACTAGTCAATTGTGTTTTGACTAGTTAGAATTCCAAGTCAACATATGACGTAATTTTGACTAGTTGCAATTCAAATTAATGATATCTACAGCTCAATTCTCACTAGTCACAATGTCAATTATTGATATCAACAATTCAACTCTCACTAGTGGCAATGTTGAAATGTAATTAACATTTCCACTACTGAAAACTAAATCGCTACTAGTCAGTCCTACTGATTAAAGGTTAAAAGGGCTTGCCATAGCGTGTGTGTGTCTGTGTTTTGTGGGCTCATGAGGGAGGAGATCATTTTGCGAGGATGAACAAATAACCTTGTGGGGAGGGTACACACAACAAGACTCCCAGCAGAAATGCTGAGTAGTCTTCTCTCTCTCTCTCACACACACACAAAGTGCACACCCACTCCAAAGACAGAACTGGACAAATGAGAGCTTTTTCAAAGGTACACTAATGTTCACTAGTTATTCAAAGTACTTTAAAGGCCATGTTATGTGTTATGCTATTCATGTGGACATTCTTGCATACAAGGTTCAAAGAGCACAAAAGATCTACAAAACAGAGACGTGTAGAGCGTAGACGACACAGAGGGAGGGTGTGTGAGAGCCAGACACCAGTTTCAGCTATTAATCTTGTGACGACATGTTTCTACCTGCTTTACTTCTGCAGCTTCACTTACTCTCTTCTGCGCTCCCTCCTCCTCTGACTCGTCTCTTCATGTGTATCTTTTTCGCAGCCAGACTCATAAGCAGAAAATATTGCACTATTTTAGGTCATCTAGCTGAAAACAGTCATATACAGTTGTTCAGAGGTTGATGTTTTTAAGGTTTTTTTTAATCATTAATAGATTTCACAAATAGAACACCTTTTGTCATTAACAGCACTTAGGTCATGTGATGCCACCTGAGCCAGCTCCATTAACTGATGAAGAATGTGAGATGCAGTGGAAGCTCCAAAGAAGCTACTAAGTGGCCCCTCTGAGATGAGATTATTTTGTCACACAAACTGTTCCCGAGGTCAAGATACAGCTTATATTCAGCTCAGTCTGAATCTGACAGGCTGCATATTCTACCTATAGTGACGATTTTGCAAATAATTAATGAATCTGTAAAATGTGAAAAAGTTCAATATTTCCCACAAACCCAAGGTGATGTCTTCAAATTGCTTGTTTTTGTCTGACCAACAGTCCAAAACTCAAAGATGGCAGCTTTAAACTATTTGAGAGTATTTCTCTGTCTGGTTCACAAAAAAACCCAACTGCAACAACAAACAAACTGAGTGTCTGGAACCTCAAGGACATAATCTTTGGTTTCCAGGAGTGGTTTCTTCATGCAAGTACGCCTGCCAGCATACGCACACAAACACAATTACAATCCTG
Organism: Maccullochella peelii; assembly: GCA_002120245.1. Lineage (NCBI taxonomy): Eukaryota > Metazoa > Chordata > Actinopteri > Centrarchiformes > Percichthyidae > Maccullochella > Maccullochella peelii. The sequence continues at coordinate 18,457 of LKNJ01004750.1, read as the reverse complement.
AAACAACATTTTCTGCAAAGCAGAAGTCTGGAGGAACTCTGAAATAAAAACAAGCATGTCTTCTCCCTTTTCCGGAGTTGTTTTGGGCCTTGGATGCATGGCCAAACTCCTTCTAGCAGTGATAGTCTCATAATTTCAAGAAAGCATCTACAGATTCATGGGAGTGTTCCCCGCTTCCCTCTGCTCCCGTGCCCTTGTTGAAATAATCACACAGACCTGCACAGTTCACAGTGGGAGGCTGGGGCAATCTGAGACTTAAATAGCAGTCAGTCCCAAACTTATACAAACACGCTCCCCTTTGGGAAACCTACTTATTATACCTCAGAAATAGGCCTGCAGCAAGTAGAGCAGAGCAACAATGCACTCATATATGAATGAGAAGCCTTGTCCTAGAATGTTATCATAAAAGTAAAAGCTAGGTGTCTGCAGGCATATCAGAGTTAGATTTAATGAATTTGAACCCCGCATACAGTATTAAGAAATTGAGCAAGAAATAAACTTTTTAAAATATCGAAAACCAAGTCATCAATTCTGTAATAGCGGTGTAACGATACCCGTACTGCAGCATATACAAACTCAGTGAAGTGAACAAATGAACAAACTTTCAGCGCTGTTTTGGATATGAATAAAATAACTTTTCAGGAACTTGTCTACATCTGTCCTTAAGCTGCAGTTCGGACACTCCTCTCTCACCTGTAATCATCTCCCGCCTGCTCTCATCCAGGTGAGAGGAAACCACGTCCCCCATGGTTACAGGAGAGCCTCACAGGTCCTGGAAGTATCCGGGCTGGTTACAGGTTGTACTCAAAGGGAAAATAGGTTTTGGTGATATTTCCAGCAGTCTCAAATATCCGAGCAGAGCCGCTGGGAAAAAGACTTCACTTTCCCCCCGAGAGGCTCACGGCTCTAGCGCTGCTGCGTGTCTCCAAAGAGGAGGAGGACTGAGGCGAGGTGACGACTCCCCGCTGGTCAGGAGCAGGAGCAGGAGGTGAACGCTGGTCTGGTTCACTGTGAGAGGACACACCCTCTGGGAGTCATCACTGGTTCAACGTGTTCAGTCGGCCTTGCCAAGGGTGTGGTCAGATCAAGGAGCTTTATAGAGTAACAACATATTCAATACTTACTGTGTGTGTGAGTGTTATTTTTGGATGCAGCCTGACTTTATTTGGTGTTTAAACTTATAACTTATGTTTAAAACACCGTCCTCCACGTACTGGATATAAAGATCACTCCTAAGCAATGTGGCTTTTTTAATAATAGTTTATTATTATCAATTTAATTAGTGCCAATACTACTTGTGAAGCCCAGAATAAGATAAATACTATTAGAGGTATTTCACTGTGAGGAAAATCGTTTTCCATGATGCCCAGTGTTTTCTTGCAGAAAGATGCATGCTGCCCCCTTGTGGACACTTTGTTTCTGGTCTGTTCAATATTGAGTCAGGTCTGTAGAAAACCTCACTTGATCCTCCATCACAGCGAACCTGTGATACAAATCCAATCAGTCACTATATTTTTCCCCCCCGGCGTTCATAAAGAAAATGGAATATGGAATAAAAAGCAAACATTTAAACTTGTACGTAATACAACATCATACAGTAACAGCAATAATCGCCACTGGTGCGGAAGCAATTAGTCCATAAATTAGTCGATCAACATGAGATTAATGCAGTTATCAAATAATTGTTCTTTTCATGAATTTCATTTATCAAGCAAAAATGCAAATTTCAACTTCTCAAATGTGAGGATTTGCTGCTTTTCTCTTTAATGTTACTGTAAACTAAATATATATTGGCTTTGTTTTTTCAGTGAAAATAAGCAGCTTGACATCACATTGGGCTATGGAAACTTTCATTTTGACATTTTTTATTCTATAGCCACATTCATCGATAATGTCCACCCATTAAACTACATTTTAAAAATGACATCAAAACTATACACATATGACATACACAATGGCTTTTCATCTCCTCTGGTAATGTTAGTAGTCAATATCAATAGTTGAATGGCAGGTTTCTGGAAAGTAGGCTATAAAATATATCTGTCGTGATGTCTGGATAATAGATTATAAGGATTAATGAGGGATTTAAGAACAAGTATAAGGTTATAGTAAGAAGTTGTATAAGCTAATAAATCGCAGTTGTAGCCAAAGTCCAACACCACCAATGAGGGGATGATGCGGAAGGATACGCGGTGACGTTTCCAACTGGAGGTGAACAGAGAGGAGGGGGAGAGAGACAGAGAGAGGGAGGGAGCGAGAGAGGGGGAGGAAGCAGTGAGTGAACACTCGGTCCAACACTCAGCAGCATCATGGCACCTATCGGATTAAAGGCGGTGGTCGGCGAAAGTAAGATTTTTTTAAAAATTATTATTTTGCTCAGAATTTGGAGAGATGCGGCGCCGCGCTGTGCGCCCAAATGCGGTTGTGTTTTTGTAGGATGCGGATGTCAGCTAGTGCATCTGGGTGATGATGATGATGAAGATGGTACTGTTGGTGTTCCATTGTATCCTATTGTAAACCACGGCCGTGTAGTGAGGGAGCCGTGGATAACCTGCAGAGACTGGTTTGCCTCACTAGGCTCCTGCGATGCGGATGCGCAATATTTCAAGCGGTGGAGACCTGAAAATGGTTTTTAACAAGTGGTGATTAGCCCACTGATAGAAAATGTAGGCATCCTTCTCCAGATGCAGAAAGCCTGGAGGCAAATGTAGCCCACATACGCCCTTTTAGCCTCAATCAGCGTTTATTTCAGGAATAATCTGCGCTGCAACATAACGTGATTTTGCCTGAATAGTGTTGTATAAGATGCTGCAGACACGTGGTTCTCGTGCCTTGGCTAGACAATTATTGGCAATAATCTAATGTAACGCTATTTGTTATAAAGTGACTGGAGATTAACACTCTCCATCCGTGGGATTCCCTGATTTCAGCAGTGCCTCACCCCTCTGATGGAGCATGAATCGGTTGCGTAAAACACCCTTTATCACCCGGAGCCCGGAGCGCTTCAGAGCTGAATCAAGCTGCTGTCAGTTAAGCTACATATTAATGGCGGATTGTATCAAAGACGAGAAAGTTGCCAAAAAAAGGCCGCCACGCAAGAAATTCCGCATTATCTGTGCATAAGATACGGTCCAGTAACGACCTTTCATCATCAGCATGCCCTTTACTGGCAGTGCGCCACCGATCAAACCCACTCTGTGGAGTTGTGTAGTGTAGTCTGTGTCCTGTGTAATCCTGCATCATTAGGACGCTGAAGACTCGACTGCACAGTATCTGATTTTGTCATTTAGACTCATTTATTTCGGCTGACGCTCCAGCAGTGTCGGTGTGTGGTCCCGATGCAGGCCTAAACATGGAGGCGCAGCAAGATTCTCCTCAGCAGGGTTAACTGGGTGCAAGGGTTGGTGGTCGTGATAATGTCAGACAGGCCTGCATAGCAAAGTAAAGACTCATAGAGACCACTTAACGTTAAGCCAGATATCTAAGAGGCCAACATCATTAATGTTTTCTGTCACATTCTCTTCATTTTTGGTAACGTGCCCTGCGCATGGTGCAGGATTTGCTTCATTTGTTGTTCAGCTTATTGATAGGGTTTCACTACAGAAATCCACCACTCTACCTGTAGTAATGTTGTCACTCTGGCAGCTGAAACTCTAAATTTCTTAAATCATATCTGCTGCAAATGTTTGGGCCTCAACCCTCCCCATCACACACACACATCCACCTCCTCAGTCATACAGAGTTACAGTATTCTTGTGCTATGATATGATAGAGGGTGAAACGCTTTGTGCTTTGACAGGGAATCAGGCCTCCCACATGGAGCAAGAATTGAGCCTGAACCACCAATGACTACAAACCCAAAAATGTAAATTCACTTTGAAGCCAAGAGTACAATATAATATTATATGATAAATATAATAACATATTGTTGTGATTGGTAGTATATGAAACTGTGACTGTTTAGCAGGCCTGTGGGATATGGCTGAAAAAAAAAGAATCACACTATGTATAAAAAATATTTGTCCATTAATGATATATGTCACCGTATTTGTAGTTAAGACAAATCCACTTACACAGTGATCACATTATATTCAATGCAATGAACAGTGTTCCACTGTTATTAGAAAAAAAAAACTAAAACTTTATCAACTCATTTTGTTTGTCTTTAATTCGTTTGCTAGGAATCATTGATTTTAATAATGGAATTGTGTAAACCAATAACATTATATGATCATGTTGTCATAAGATTCCACTGATAATACTGAATCACTGGCCAGCCCCGCTGTGGAGTTAGAGCAGATTTTTTAATAGGTGATTAGGAAATAAGATTTGGCCAAATGACATATTGTGGTTGAGGTGAAAATTAATATTAGTGTGAGCCCACACCTGCATTTTTACACCCTGCACCACTGGTAGTGTGCAATAGATTTTTCTGTAATATGGCAACATTTTTTGATTTAAGGTCACAAGACTAAAATGTGATAGAAATTATATCATCTGCGCACCTACAACATTACACAATACAGCTTCACATGCCAAATATTCTTGCCTGTTCTGCATTATTTAATTATTTAGGCCTTTTGTAACTGGCGATTACATAACCCAGTTTGTAAAACTAAAGGCAGGCACGTGCAGGCTCTCTGTGTCGAGTGAATCGCCTTTTCCAGAACAACGTAAATACTCGTGCATGTTTCCCCAGTAGGTAAAGGCAGGGACGCACCTGCGCTCTGTTTGGCTGAGGTGAAGCTGGGATAGGATTGGTGGAGGCGGTGGGGGCAGAGAGGGAGGGTGACACCATCATGGGTCCTCTCTGCAGCAGTGGATGTAGCAGCCAGGATGAAGGAGGGGGATGGGAAGCAAGCAGAGCTTCACCCTCCCCTTTCATGACGGTGTATGAGCATCAGTCCCATAAAATAAAGCTGAATGATGAGGATGCTCCGCAGCCAGCAACAACCTGAGCTGACAGATATTTAAATCAAAATGGTGCTGGCGCTCAGGTTGATGAAACGGGGAGCACAGCAGTTCTTCATGTAAATTAAAACCCAGTGATTTAAAAAGAAACATTCTGTTTTTGACATTCAGGAGGTGAACACTTTACAATGTAATGCATATAGGGCTGTTGTAGTGGATCTCATTATATTATGCAGGTGTTCATGTTATTCTGTCCATTCCTTGTATTTCCCAAGAGGTGAAGGCCTCTTGTGACTTTTTTATGTTGACCCAGACAAGGAATAATGGGCCTACATTGATTCATTAACTGAATCATTCATTTAGAGGGTGGTTATATGGAAAAACAGAATATGTAATTTCCTATTGTGATATTGATGTAGTGGTATGCTGCAGTAAATGTTCTGGAAACAATGCAAGGCGTGTGCTGAAAGATGCCAGTCGAGTTGTGAGTGGTACTAGGCATCGACTCTTAATAATGTTTGAGTATTGTTTCTTTTAGTCTCGTCTCTTGTTGCAAGACTTTGAAAACATCAAAGTACTAGTTTGACATTTTGGGAAATACACTCATTTGCTTTCTTACCGAGAATGGCATAAGGAAATTGGTGCCACTGTTGTGTTTGTACAGAGCTGGAGTCAGGCCATAGTTAGCCTAGCTTAGCGTATAGACTGGAAGTGGGGGGACACAGCTAGCCTGGCTCTGTCCAAAGTTCAATTTCTTGGCAAACAAAAGCCAGGCGCAGTGACTAGGCAGTTTCCCCGAGTCTTGACACACAGTGAGGTTGCCAGGTTTGGTATTGTTGTTCCTGTACAGAGAACAAAATAATTTAGTAATTTATTTTTGATCTATCTATGGAAAGAGCAAGCTTCGCTCCCCTTTTATCCAGTCTTTATGCTAAGCTAGGCTAACCATGTCCTGACTCTAGCTGTGTACATTAACGCACAGATATAAGACTGATATTGATCTTCTCATTAAACTCTTGGAAAGAAATCAAACAAGTGCACTTTCCAAAATGGTGGAACTATTCCTAGTTCCAAGTACCTGATTGGTTGTAATGAGTCAGTCCTCTCTGTGTAGGGCTTTGTAGAAGAGAAGGAAGGAGAACGGTGAAACAGAGAAGGACACATGCATGCACTTAGTTCACAAACACAGACAGACACACACACACACACAAAAAGCTTTCCACTGACCTTGGAAGCACCACTGAACCAGAGCATCACACACTCGTCTGGGTTCAGTGTCTGATGCAGTGCCTACAGCAGTGCCTACAGCCCCTGGGCCTCCATAAAACACACACACCAAATACACGTGCATCCTGCACACACAAACACTCCCAAATAAATCCATACCGAAATGTCATGTCGCCATGGTTACAGAGCATGAAGGGCTGGCTGAAATAGAGCTCTCTAATGCAGGGTTACAGTGGCTCATAATCATAATGAATTCCCCTTCTCTTTCACTGAGAGTGCTGTGTCAGAGCTGGCAGACATCCTCCTCCTCCCACTCTTCTCAGCAGCACGTGACTGCTCTCTCCATTACACTTTTGCATATACACACACATACAGAGGAGACATATTTAACACAGTGTTACAGAAATATCCTCTTATAGAAGATCGGTGCGGTACGCAAGCCAAGTAGCCTCAGCCAAGAAGATGCTCTCTTCCTCTAGTGACGAAAACAAAAAGAGGAAATGCAGCTTAAGGAGAAAGAAAGAGAAAGGGTTAGCATGACATAATGGTGATGTGTCAAGTTGTTATTTTAACTCTAAGGTGATTTAATATGCAAAATGATATTGATTTGGGCTTTTATGCTGTACATTAAACAGTACAGCTGAGCTGGAGGAGACTGCAGGGCCTCAGGCAGAGCTCTAGACAGGTTGTTGCAGCCTGCGGCATCACAGTGGATCACTTGCTTTCCTTCAGTCTATTATATACTGTCTGCAGTTTTCAGCGTCCTGGGTTTCTGTGAGTTGTTTCCCAGCTTCACTTAAATCCCTCTCTGGTTAGTTTCTGTGGAGTGCTACAAAAAAAAACAAGACAAAGTAAACATGAATTTCTGATTTATTACATATCAAGGTGATGGTTTCTTGCAGCTTCCTGCCCTCATATTTCTGTTATACAGCCGAAAACAATTGGCTCTCTAATGACCATTTTGATGAGTGATCCATCTTTAAAATCACAGTGAAACGGCAGTTAGAGCATCTTACGCTTCCGTAATGTGTTGTATTTCCAATCAAAATTGAATATTAGGGGTATAATTAAAGAGGGATTTGATGAAGTCGTTCAGGGATTTTGTTTGATCGCTCATAATGTGTGTGCCGTAGCGAGTGTGGAGTCTCTGGAGAATCTCAGTGATTTGCAACCATACTCTTCTGGAAATATAAACAGTTTTTGCCATCTGACATCCAAACACAGACCTCCAAAGAGGCACCCGTGATCTATGACCTGAGAGCATGGGTGCCCACAAGCTTACAAAGTGAACTGTGGTTTCATTTGATGGGAGGGGTTAGGCAGTTGCCCCAAATTACATTTGACTGGATAAATTAATGTGTACACCCACAGTGCAAGATGAGTCATTAAAATATTTTGAAATTCAAAGATATAATAATAATAATAATAATAATAATAATAATAATAATAATAATAAAATATTCAAAAAGAGTTATTTTCATAGAAAAATACTCCGAAATGTTTTTTGACATTATGCAGATACCAAGACGTAACAGGGTTACAGGAAAAGGATTTATTTCACTGTGTCTTTAAGTTATGTCTCCTGTAAAACCATCAAACATTTCCTGGTTCAAGCTTCTCCAATGTGAGTATTTACTTTGTTCTATTTCATATTTTAAATGAAAAACTTTTTTAGGTTTTAGTTTTTGACAAAATAAGCAAAACCCCTTAAAGTTTAACCATGACAACAAAGAGCCTCTGGTCTTGCTATGTGAGAAATTGGACACAAGTAGGCCTGCTCTCAGAAAATACAAAACATGTCTTCTCATCTGAAAAGAACAGTTGGTGTGTAGTGTTAGATATCATACCTACTAAAATAACTCTAACTGGGGGCCAGTAGGAATCCACTGGGTTTTGCATAATAGTCATCGATTAGTTAATCTCTAGAAACAGAGAGGGGACATGGTTTTGGTATCGGAAGCAGTTTGTAGTCCGAGTAGTATTGACCAATCACATTTGAGCTGGCTTTTTGGTTGCATGCAGGAAAACAGTCTGTGTGGATAAAAAAAAAAAAAAGAGGTGGAACGCAATGGTTGAAATGCAATCTTGGAACCCATCGGCTATTGTCTAACGACGATTTAGCTTTTTATCAATCTCGGAACCCTAGAGATTAGCTTTTTTCCGAGATTGTTGATTAGTCAATTGGTTGTCATTGACCTCATTATGTAAGAAAAGAGGGTTATTCTGTGAAGCATTTAAAAAAACATTCATTTCTTAAGTGGCATTTTTTATGTGACATAAATGCAGTATTTCGAATGAACTGTGAGAGTGCAATAATACCAACTGAAGAAAGATATATGTAAATCTGTACAGGCATCAACAAATGAACTGCTGGTTAAAATCATGCTGACTATGACTAGCCACTGTTCACATCATCCACTGGTAGTAGTTAACTAGTCTGTAAAACCCTTTCACGTCCAGGTGGTGCAGAGGTAAACCACACCCTGAAGACCACACACAGCCTGCAGCATTCATGCATGTAAAACTGGCCACAGATCATGCTCTTGTTTCTGCATTAGTGACTTCTGTTAAGGGATAAGGTCACCTATTCATCTGAGTTTCCCCTCATAAAAGCTCCTTGCTGTCAGGTGAATAGAGGTGGCTGACAACTCCATGTGTATCGCAAGTGTGTTGCCATCCACTTGGCCAAAACGTCTAGTTTCTTGTCCAAGTTATTACAGAGGATCTTTACACACACAATGTTTCTGTCTCAGCAGGTAATAATCTGGTGTCTTGAGACGTTAAAAGCATGTTTATATGTTGATTGTTTCTGTGTTATCACGCCAGTGTGTATTGATGTTATATGTGCTCATGTGGCCTCTCATATGGCTTTTGCATCTGCTCAGATTTCGGGCCATTGAGGTACATTTATGTAAACTGCATGAGAATTAGCCAACTGTCACCAGAGATCAGTCCACTATCATACAGACATACAGACCTGCTGTCAGAGCATCTCTGTGCTCAGGTCACATGACTCGGCCTTTTCTCTGCCCCTGTGCATCATCTCCCATCACCAATTGGTGCAGGTCATGGGAAAGGGTCCTCACATCAGTCCATTTACTGTTTTGGCTGGGTGACCTGCACCTCTCCCCAACCTGCATGACCTCTGACCTCTAACTAGATGGATGTTGGAGGCCAGCAGGACTACAAACTCATGATCCTCTCCTGCTTTTCTTACAACCAACTTGTGCTGGTTAGGATGTTATGTAACTGAAGACTAATATCAGGCCATGAAAGCAGACTAGCTCTGGATTTCAAGATTGGTACTCTCATGCAGTCTTTTATCACTAGTTTATATTTTTGAATCAATTTAATTTTAAATCAGTTCTCAATATGTATTTAACTGCAGAAAACCAAAGTAGCTTGTGATGTTTCATACTACGTTACCAGTTAACTCTCACTGCTGAAATTAACCTCCCAGTGAGTTGAACTGACTACTAACAGTTTAACAAATGGATCACTGTTTAAACAAGGGATGCAACTGACGAGCATTTTAATTTGAAAATGATTATATTCAGTCCAAAAACCTGAATGTAATCAAGTTCAATTACATAAAACACAGGAAAGCAGGTTTTTTTGTTGGGTTTTTTTTTTTTTTACATTTGAGAAGCTTTGACCAGCAAATGTTTGGTAAATGATCAAATGACTATTAACATGAATATATGATCAAAGAAATCAGCAGTTGGCATTGATTAACTATTCAATGAATTGACTAATCATTTCAGCTCTGTTTTAAACACTACAAACTCCAATGTGTCCCAGTATAGAAAATTATGGACTCCGTGCCGAAATACCACTGTTATTTGCCTCCATTTAGACTGTTACAGTATTTACTATATCGCTATAACACCTGATCGTTGTCACTTATCTATGGCATAGTTTTATTGATGGACTATGATAGAGACCTGGCTTCATGTGTTCTTTATTTTTGTTTTTTTACAGTGGGTTTTTTAAGTTTGTTTTTCTGACCAACAATTGAAAAAGTCTCTGAACTGAAGAGCGGTGAAGGCTGTCCTCGTGTTTCAGTGCGAGCCCTGCAGGAATGTCTGCCTGCCTCTTTAAGATCAGCAGTGTCAGATTCTCTCGGGAGTGATGCTGCTCTGAAGCTGAGATGCAGAGAAGAAATGGGTCATGTACTCATAGGTGAGTACATGACCCAAGTCCCTGAAGGGGGGAGAACCACGAGGCAAAGGGAGAGCTCTTCACTGCTGCATAATATGGAGTCAGGCCTGTGTGCACATTGACCTAATCAGCAATATCATGTAGCACATCACACTGCTTCTTACTGTGGGTAGTGCCGTTATTTGGGTGAAATGCTAAGAAAGTGTGGTCAGTTTGTCTGGTTTTGTCCAAAAAAAAAAATCCAGCTTTTGACGACAAAATGTTGTGCCTTTGGTTCGTCTTTGTTTTCTTCCTTTCTCTGCCATGAGGATGTGTATCCTGTTAAACTGGAAGTGAATGAGATTATGAGGCTTCTGAGGAGTGTGTGTGTGTGTGTGTGTGTGTGTGTGTGTGTGTGTGTGTGTGTGTGTGTGTGTGTGCGCGCGCGCGCGCGACTCTGCCTGTTTGGTTGACACAGCTGTTGCACTGTGTTTTTTCAGGTCCCTTCCCTCCTATCTGACTGGTGCGCTTCTGTATTGTTGTGTCAGAAAGGAAAAATCCACAGTGCTGTCTCCTCCTGACGTAGTTTTGATATTTATTCTGAATCATCAGTTAGGAGAGTGTGCAGCGTCCACTTTACTTTTCCATCATCGTAGTTTTACTGTTTACATGACACAGTGAAGGTCAACACAGGAGATGGAAGAGAGGAGTGAGGCTAGCTGTTGAAATATAGTGTCATAATATTTTTCTGTCCCATTTACCCTAAAAAAAAAATTTCTTTACAATACTGTCTCCAACAAAAGTAAAAATGGTGACTATTTATCTAAATATAAAAATGATCAATTTAATCTTAGCTGTTTTCTGAGGACAATTAAAATAGTTTGGCTGGAAGATTTCACACAATTCCTGCAATACAAGTTGCACACTATTTAGGCAGTCTACATTATACTACACAGATAAAACACATATGACCAAAAATAAGATAAAATGTCATTATGATTTTTTTAACTTTACTTTACCAAACAGATACACCAAAGCTATCGATGTCAGGGAGATGTCTATCACAGTTAGTACATGATCACACCATCCTGAGATCCAATCAGGTAGGTGAAGTGAAAACGCCTGTGTGGGTGGAGCATACCTGTAGGAGCTTGTAAATTGTTCAGAATGATTCACTCAAATGCACTATGGCAAGCCCTTTTAACATTTAATCAGTAGGGCTGACTAGCAGCGATTTAGTTTTCACTGGTGGAAATTACATTTTGACATGTCGAAATCTGTAAAACAATTTTGAGATGTTACAAATATATTTTCACATGTAGAAATTACATTTCGACTAGTCAAAACTGATTTACAGATATCTTTATTTTAATTATAGATATCAGTAATTCAATATAATTTAAGATTGTTCTTACAATGTAAGAACATTTCCACTAGTAAGAAATGAATTGTTGATATCAATAATTTTAATTGTTACTAGTCAAAATTACATTATATATATATGTTGGCTTGGAATTCTAACTAGTCAAATCAATTGTTGATATCTACAATTGATATTACCGCAACTGATTAAATGTCAAAAGGGCTTGCCATAATGCACCTTAAAGCTGCATTAATGGTTTGTTTAGCCTCTTGGGAGTGGTGGAGCAAGCTGAAAACACAACATTGACGTATTTCCATCTTTTATAAAGTTAGCAAACAATTGCCTATGTACACATCAGCTGACATGGAGCAATACTACCATTCATTTGGATTTGGGTTTGTGTCCAGTATTTATTCACTCTCCTTTTTAGCTCTGGTTTGGTCTCTAACAACTCCTGAAAACAAATCTGGGTCTTTAGCTGCTAAATACTTTGTCTTTGTGCGGTTTGCGGCTAGACAGGTAGTTTACAGTGAGTTTATCAGAGCTCATTTGCTGAAAACAGCTGCAGGGTTAATGAGAGTGGAGTTTGTTGGCCAGAAAACCAAATCAATGAACTAAAAAATGCTAAAATGCTCTGTAGAGCTGAGGGGAACTCATAAGTCTCTGTGGGTTCGTCACTACAAGTGACACCTTTTGATCATTTGATTCATTGTTTATGTAAAAATATTGTATAATGCAGCTTTAACTTTGCTTCCACAACCTGACCGCCCATAATCTTTTCATACATACTGGATGTGTGCCAATAAAATTTGATTTAAGTTAAATTCTCATACATTGACCAACATGGATTGCAAAAGTTGTGTTCTTGCTCTTCAGTTCACCTTTAGAGGAGGATTTAATACAGTATGTAGCGTGAAAGTAGCCCTACGTTTTATTTTTAATCGACAGAGACTTTTTCTTGGAGATACAAGAAAGAGGTCTTTATATTAACAGGAAGACATATTACGCACACGCAAATGGTTATTAAAGTGTGGAACCGTGACTGTATTTTTTACATTCCTAATTACAATGTATTTTGTTATTTTTCTAGTGTGAGTCTACTCGATACTCAAAGCATGGTAAGAATGATCTTGAAACTTAAGAAAATCACTTAAAGAACCAATAGTTTGTACTAATATCACTGACTGGAGCTGCATTGATCAGAAAACCCTTGTCAGAAACATGGTGCAGCACAGAACGAGAGGAAACGCATCAGCAGAGGAAAAGGGCAAACGAGTGACGGATATCCCCACTGCTTCTTTGTTTGTGGAAGTGTCTCATCCTGTGGCCTGGAGCACTGCTGGATGAAAAACAACTTGACTTTTTAGGAATAAAAGTGAACCAGCTTTAATTTTGCAGTTGTTACTTTGAGCATTTAGCACAGATTTGTCGACAGCTCCAAAGTCAGTAGCCGAGTACTCGGCCCTTCATAAAATAAAGACCCATGTGCGTCAGTTTTGGTTTTGTTGCTTTGGTTTGTATTGGCTCTGCTGTTCTGCTGACACAGCAGCTTACAGAATACGACACAGAAGATGCTGGAAATAGACTGAAGCAGAGTCGGGGAATCTCCCTGTCATTTAGTGAGATTAATATTCGTACTATTCCAAGATCATCTGTCCCACAGGAGGTCAGATACAGTTCCTCTGACTCACAGGAGGCGCAGGCCGGAGTCTGTCAGTGTTTCTGGATTCATTCTGTCAAATTTCAGTCATATTGTATGTCGTGGGCTGCTTTTAAGGGCCCATTCTGTAGTTTTTTGACAACATAAATTTGAGCTATATTCACACACACAACGTAATGATTTGAGTTATATACAGTATCTATCTATCTATCTATATATCCTCTATTTCATCCTATCAACAACAGCATGAAAAATGTTAGTATAATTAATGGTTTTTCTCACTCTTAATAATAATAATAATAATAATAATAATAATAATAATAATAATTAATAATAATAATTAATAACAATAATATTATTTGTCTTACTTCTATTTGGCTGATAATCATGTCTAAGTTTTGGAACTTGGAGCATGGTCGGAAAGTTCCAATCATGCTCTGGGGGATGTAAACAGGACTTGCCATGATGTCAGTTAATTAGCTGTGGGCTACAACTTCAGCCCCATTTTTTTAATCTGTATTTGTCTACCATTAAAAATATGCAGAATGAGCCATTAGCAGTTCCTGTTTGCAGTGTACGCATGGATGTACAGACACCTATCATTAAATTACAGTGATACTGACGAAAACTTAAAAAACGTGATGATTTTCAGTTCTGCAGTTTATACGGAGGTAATAATATCCTCATAATTGTAAATCACACTGAATCATGTGTTGTTGAACTGTGTTCAGATTTGACTTGAGTCATGACTCCAAGGAGGAGTATGATTTTGAGGCTAACTGTGACAATCAGGGGCGCTAAGGGTTTAAAATGACTGCCTCCATGAGCTGTGTGTCACAACTCCTGCAGCTCCACCTGCTAACCGTGTGCCAAATCAACAGGCAAAACTACAGGAACTAACTTCTCGTTGTTTTCAGAACACGGACGGCAGCATCTTTGCCTCACTTCTCTCTCTCTGTGCTCCCTATTAAACCATCCCTCACAGTTTGATAACCTCTGGTATTTATCTATCCATCCTTCCATCCTATCTATATACCCTTTCTTGCTATCCTTCTGGTGGCCTTAAGCTCCACCCTCTTGCTGTGAAAAGAGCCAATCAGCAGCTGGTGTCTTCATCACCTGGAAGAATATACCATTGGTTGTTTTGGAGGCAGAAAACACAGACTTTGACTGACATGAACATATCCCTGATCTTTATTTGATGTTTGTTCTGTAATCTTCTTTGTACGAGTCCTTTTTTTAATCTGTGGTAATCCATCAGTATCTGTGCGGCCTCAGGTTTTAGCCGGGTTGAAGGGGCTTAGCGGTTTATATTCACAGTGATCCAGCATGATGTTAAACAGTAATTCACCATAAATGGATTTATCCTAATACGGCTGGCAGCTGGTTGGCACAGTGATCAGGCCAATTTCAGTATTGTGGCATAAACGCAACCATTGTGCCATGACCTCACAGTGGACAGGATTATGTTTCCTCTGAGAAACAAAGCAGAATCACTTCCCTCTCTGTGTTTTTATTCACTCCTCATCGAGAGGATTTATTCCACTGGTGCGGAGCTGTGGTCATTAACCTTGCTGGAGGCTGTATTTGACTTTCGCATGTTATTGTCCTCCAGTGTAGGAATTGCATTATTACTATTTAGCATTGGGGCGGGATGATGTTAGTTGTTTCCACTGTGGTTTTTATTTGTTGTTTAGCTGAATTGGAGTCAGGTGAGCTAATACTACCAAAACTTTCAAAAATAAGCCCCTTGTTTTTGACTCAATTCTCTCCTCTGTACTGCTGCTATAAAGTACATGTCACAGCAGTACTTTATAGAAAAAAAAATCAATGAGGTTTTGGTCTTTATATTAACAGGAAGACATATTACACACATGCAGATGGTTATTAAAGTGTGGAACCATGACTGTATTTTTCACATTCCTAATTGCAATGTATTTTGTTATTTTTCTAGTGTGAGTGTACTCGATACTCAAAGCATGGTAAGAATGATCAGTATATGCCTCCATTGTCATTGTTGGTTCCTTTTTCTTCAGTAAGTGTTCTTAATTGAAATGACCAAAACAGTTACAGATTTTTGCTTTTGCTCAGTAGCGACTGCAATGAAAAGGATTTAATTATGATTGTGATTGTAATAGTGCAAAAAGGTACTTTACGGAAAATTCTGCCAAAATGAAAATCTGCTGTCAGTGTGGTAGAGCAGGACACTCAAATAAATGGAGCACACACTGTACTGTAACGCAGACGCATGTGAATCCTACACACACACACACACACACACACACACACACACACACACACACAAAATCATCCAGCCTGCAGGGTTCAAAGATGACACTGGTTGTTAGATCTATTTATTTGTCCACATTTATTTATGTGAATGTGAGGAAGCTGAGGCCTGATGTTTATTTTTCTTTTCTGTTACAGAGATTATGAATGATGTAATCAAGAAGGTGAAGAAGAAGGGAGAATGGAAGGTAAGAAGTTTACAGTTACAAGAACATACACTTAGATAACAAACTCTTATATCCGTCCAATAGAGAGGGGGAGCGCTGATGTGGAGGGCTGAGACTCAAACCAAAAATCATCATATCTCAATGACCAACATGTCTTCACCCAGACACACTGATCAGTGAAGTGACCTATTTTAGAGCTTAGTTCAAATCAGAACTTCTTCTGGTTTTTCTCGAGTTTGTTTAGACATTTAAAAGTTTGTGTATTTGTTTCGCTTGATATTTATATATTTGGCACTGTACATTCTGGGAAAGAAAATCTGCTAGCCCATTTACTACTGGTACAGACATTATGATGTTTTCTGCAAAGTAGCCCCACTGGACTTTTGCTTAAATCTGTTGCTTTGTGTTGAGATTAGTAGTCAATTAATCGTTTAGTCAATCGACAAACAAATTTATTGGCAGCAATTCTGATAATTGATTAATCGTCAAATAGCACTTGTTCCAGCTTCTCAAATGAATGATAGTAAACTGAATATTTGGGGTTTGTTGGACCAAACAAGCTGTTTGAAAATGACCTCTTTAGCTTTAGGAAACTGTGATGGGCATTTTTTTAAATTTTCTGACCAAATAATTAATCAATTAAATAATTGTCAGATTAATCGACAATGAAAATATCTTTTAGTTGCTGCCTTATCTGAGATAATGCAACCAATTTCCGACTGAAAAAGTGCCAGTTCTCTAAACCAGCCGCCTGCTTCGCATGCACATGCAGCATTTGGGGGCACATGTCGTGCACAAGAATAATTAATTTAAGCGTACAAATGACTGATTTGTAATAAGAAACACTACGAGTAATTCATGTGTATGAATGATCGAAAACAAATTACCCCCTGAACCCTGCCGGTGTCTGTGTAAACGGTTCACGAACAAAGGATTTTAGTGGCTAAAGCTGAAATCTGAGTTCTTATCCAGCAGCTTTCTGACTGAACTAGATACTGTACCTGACATACCAGCTGCCATTTTTTCCTTTTCCAAGATGGTTTGAGGAGGAAGCTGAGCTGATTTTGCCAGATGCTTATATATGATGCTCAGAAAATCGCAGTACTGAGTAATAACAGTATGCAGTCAGACAGAAATCTAAATGTGTTGGTACTCTGTGCCATTAAGTACTGGCCCAATTCAAGCACTGCTCATTTCTGTAAGTGAGCATGAGTGGTGCAACGTGCAGCCAAATAATCTTAGTCAAATATTTCTGAGGCCCTGGAATCAGTCTTGTATAATGTTTTGAGGACTGTGCAGCTTTCCTGCTGAGTACCACAGGATATTCCAAACAATCACAAAGTTTAGCTAGAATTTTTCAGCGCGTTTTACTAAGAAGTGTCTTAAATCACATTAAAATACAACAGGAAAAGGTTCAACAAAAATGAATTAAGTTAAAGGTAAACAAGCAAACCGAAATACGTAAAAGACACAATGTATAAAAAATGAGAGTACATATTGAATTATGAATATGAAGTCTTAGTATAACAATGTCGCACATTATAGACAAGCCAGAACAACTAAGGCCATAGTCAAAAGAATAGAGTTAGTCTAGATTTAAAGGGGTGACTGAATAAGCCTGAGTCACCAGTGGCATTAAAAGAAAGCTGACTGCTGATATCACTTAAAAGCATAAGCAGGCTAAAGATATTTACAATTCCCCAAAACGATCAGCAGTTGACATCAGGTAAAACAAACATTCACAAAAATGGATGTATAGCTTTATTTGAATGAGACCGTTTTATTGTTAGCAACATGTACTGCGAGTAATAAACCGCGTTTGTATAGTTACGGTCTTACTTCCTGTTGCCAGGCGCTGATTGTGGACCAGCTGAGCATGAGGATGTTGTCGTCCTGCTGCAAGATGACAGACATCATGACAGAGGGCATCACCAGTAAGAGACGATGGTCACGCCATTTCTCTGTACTGTTTTCTTTTGTTTGTTTGTGTATGGACCTCTGTAACTGTGTACATGTATATGTCTGTTTCTGCCTCTGTAGTTGTGGAGGACATCCACAAGCGACGAGAGCCTCTTCCCAGCCTGGAGGCCATTTACCTGATCACACCCACAGAGAAGGTATGCATTCTCTCTCTCTCGCTGCCCTGTTAACTCAGCTGAGGCAAATCGCACATACATACTTGTTTGTTTCCATGGTCTCTCTCACTCACTCAAATTAGCTTTATCGTCAATACCATAATTGAGTACAGTATTACCAAAGCAGGATGTCGAAGGTCAGCAATGTACCGTGAATATAATAAGTAAGACAGAAAAAAACACAAATGCTTCACACATTACTACATAGCATACTAGTGAAAGAAAAAGAAATCCTTGCAAACTGATCATTATAAAATAAAAGGATATCCAGTATGTATGATAAGATGAGTTAATGTTTTACAATTTAAAGTATGGGCAATGGAAGGAAAGAGATAAAAATAAAAAGAGACGTTTTCAAGTATTGGTTTCCCATATTTTGCCGCTTCAATGGCATTATTGTTTTTTTTTTTCCTCCAGGTAAAGATTTGGTCTCTTTGGTCAATCCTTTTAAGCTTTATCGGCATGACGTGTTGAGCAAAGATTTTAAAAGATGTTTTAAAATGTTATTTCATGTGGTCATTTAGCTTAAAGTGTAACTATGCCCTCAAATTCAGCTAGAGCCCTC
>LKNJ01004749.1:0-29078 GCA_002120245.1 Maccullochella peelii | reverse complement strand
ATCTATACTTCTCCAGAACTTTGTCCCTGACCTGTTTGGAGAGATCCTTGGTGTTCATGGTGCCACTTGCTTAGTGGTGTTGCAGACTCTGGGGCCTTTCAGAACAGGGGTATTTATACTAAGATTGCACACAGGTGGACTTTATTTCACTAATTATATGACTTCTGAAGATAATTTGTAGCACCAGATCTTATTAAGGGGCTTCATAGCAAAGGGGTGAATACATATGTAAACACCACTTTTCAGTGTTTTATTTTTTAGAATGTTTTACAACAAGTTTTCATTTCACTTCACCAATGTGGACTATTTTGTGTAGGTCAATTACATAAAATAAAATATAAAATCCATTTAAATTACAGGTTGTAATACAACAAAATTGGAAAAACAGCAAGGGGGTGAATACTTTTGCAAGCCACTGTAAGCGACAGGTCTGAAAGCATGTCTATATTTGACCCTTATGTTTGATCTTTACCTTTCAACCTGAGGTGGAGGTTAACAGTGTATCTGACATGACTTTGGCCTAAGAAGAAGAAGGTGAAGATTATGAAAATTCCTTCTGAGAGTTTGCATAGTTTTCATGATTTGTCATTGTGTTTTTCCTCTACCAGTAATAAAAGTGGATACAAGTGACATTACTAAGGAAATCAAAATCAACTGTAGCACCGAGTGATGGGAAAACACATCAAGATCCATGAAAACTTCCAATAGTCAGAAGAGTAAAGTCAAAAGGTAACACTGTAACAGCTGCAGGTACTGTAGAAGTGGTCCCCTAAGAAGCATAAAAGCAGGTAATTAATTTTACTTTTAGCATACTTTAACTTTTTTACACACAGGCTCCCACATGAACCATCAATCACAAGCTACAGTTGTTCCAAATACCGTTGCAGACAATCTTCAGTGATATATTTGAAAATAAAGCCTAAATTCTAATGTCAAAGGGTGACTATTGAGGCCAAATGGTTAAAATACAGTTCAACTCAAGTAAGTATATCAATATGGAAGTGGAAAAATGTACTCATTTGGTTTCATGCTAGGTCTAAGCAGGAGCTGTCAACCTTCTGTGACCCCACAATACATTTGCACACCAAGTGACAGCAGAGGAAAGACCTTCCAGCTGCAGCTTGATTCACTCCACGTGGTATAACCCCTCAGTACCAAGGGAAGATAAATCTAGAAGGTTGCACCCAGCCAATTTTCAGCATCATCTGTCAGGAAGCTGCATCTTTGAACTCATTACACTGAGGTCTGCTGTTGGTCAGATGGTACTAGATATACAGGTTTATAAAGAATAAATCAGAACTAAGCATGCTTCCAGCACCATAAACATGTCTAAATGACTTCAAATAGTGAGTGGCATTAACCCTGCACTTCATTTCCACTGTTCTGCAGAAAACAGTTGCTGCACTGCTCTGCAGGCTGAAAACATTAACTCTGACACATTTGTGGCCACACCTCAGTCAAAAGCTTTGTAATCAAAGGACTGATAGGAAATGGATGACACAATATCAGTTACATAAAAACAATTACAGGAAGGCGAAAAAGAATGCTGAATGAGTGAATAACAGATGAAGGCAAATAGTGGTCTTGACTAGTCACACCTGAGGGTGTTGGTTTTGGTATAACCAACGAACCAAGAACCTTCCCTGCTATCAGACTTCTTGTTTATATTTAAAATTGGCAGCAGGAAAAAAAGGAACTATGTAAATTTGCAACAATCAAAACGGCTCAGATGGCCAAAAGGTGGAAACCCCCCCACCCCCTGCCTGTTGGCCACTGTCAGAAATCCCCAGTTGAATTAAAATACCTGAGAGCTCAGAGTCTAGACCTCTTTGGATTACATCAAATCTTTACAGTTCACAAAGTCACAGGACTTACTGACATATGAGAAAAAAACAGATTTGTTTTGCAACTCAGTTTCCCTCAAATCCTTTCATGGCTTAAAAAATAAAGAGTAACCCTTTAACCCTTTCATGTGAATACAGCCAACATTTGAGAGATCATGACATGACACTATATAAGCTTCAGTACACTAAGATGATACTGGTGGAAGTACATGAGTAGTACTATGAAGCACAGTGATGTCATTATGTACCCATGAACAGCACAGACATAGTGTAAAGTCCCATCATAGTAACATAAAAGTAGTGCAGCCATATCGAATCTAAACTGAGGATGTTTGGAGAGTGACTCTTACTCTGGTGTGTTGATCCAAATGATGTCCAGGTGGCAGTAATACACACACTCCTTGTCTTTGTAAGTGTAACATGTGCATCTCTTTGCACGCCTCCTGGCCCCCGCTGGGTCGCAGGCAGAGCAGGGCTTCGCTTCACCTCGAGAAGCGACACTGGCGCGGTCGTCCACACCACTGGGCAGGAGCGTGCTCAGCTTCACCGCTTCCACCTCCCTCCTCTGGCTCACATCTTTGCTAGATGAGGAACCTGCAGGGTCGCAGCAATTTGAGATGCGTTTTGAGAACTTACTTTAATATCTTTGGCCTGAAATAGCATTGCTGAATGTAAACTTGTCAGGTCTATACCCATGTGGGGACATATAGTGTGTCTTTTTTAGTACAAATTAAGATGATTAAAACTGGCTGCAATTTCTGATACAAGCAAAGTGCTGATCTGATTGGTAGACTAGTCAACTGGTAATGAATTATCTGATGACATTTTCATTTATGGAGTCATTGTTTTAAGTAATTTAAACCGTAAAGATACCAAACATTTGCAGGTCATAACTCCAGTGTGATGATTTGCTTGTACTCTGTTACACATTGTTGTGAATGAGTTGACTGCTGGTTATTGATCTGTTCTAAGACCTCACTTTGGGCTCTGGTTACCTGAGACGGGCCTTTGTCATTATCTTTATATTGTCTACTCAATGATTAATCAATTATTTGAGAGGTAAAAAATGGCTAGATAAATGCATAATGAATATAATAGTCAGTTGTAGCACTAATCCTAACAACTAATGTTAAAGTTATGTTGGTTTTATGATGTGTTTTTAAAGTGCAAAAGTGTCACAGTATCCTTCTGAATGTTATAATAGAACTGCAGTAACAGTTCTTTATTGCACACAGTTAACTCATAGATAACAGACTAATTGCATGAATTGCTTGATTCATCAGTCAAGCTTGGCCATCACCATTTTTTTAGTTGTCTATACAGTATTTGTGCTGCTATCATTATGTGCACAACAACTGGTCTGTGTGAACACTATTTATGTATTAAAGCACCCACTACTCTAACAGGGCTACTCACCGTTTGCCAAAGATGCTGTCACCACGATAAGAAACAAAACTCCCACATCAACCGATGACACATTAGCCATCACACATCAAACATCAGAAATTAAAAATGTAAAAAAGAAAGAAAAAAAGAAATGAAAAAACTCCCAAAGTCCAAAGCGTCCGCTGGTTCGGTTCTGTGTGTTTCTCTGTGGAGTCAGAAGTCCTGATAAAACATCATGTATCTTATTTTATACTCGCTGCACTGCTGCGGCTCTGCTTCCCTCAGCCGGACTCTGCTTTATTAAGAGCTGACAGCTCAGCGACAAGTCAGCTGCACTGTCACGCATACTTCCTGGAGCAGCTTTCAAAATAAAAGCTGATTTTGGTCAAAAGCCAATGAGAAGTTGGAGGCAGCTGGGAGGAGCTGTCCCGGTTTGCAACTGTTGACCGCTGTCTACCGGTCCACCGCTGTCCCGCTAGCCAAATGAAGTTGAATTAGTTGTTGAATTGTTTTTACAAAGTTTACACTGACCTTCAAATGTTTGGAATATGAAAATTATATTTTCTTATTTTAATTCAAATATAGCAAAACTACAATATTTCTATTACATTACAACATAAAAATGAGCTAAACCCACGAATGACAGCCCACACAGACACTCCCTTAAGAACAGCTACTAAACAAAGCCATCACTATTTTGAAAAGGAGCTACTTTCTGAAAATCTGTATTTCATAAATATTTTCTTACCATGATGGCAGTTACTAATTTAATTGATTGAAAATTATTCATTTCAGCGTTTGCATCAATAAGTCTGAGGTAGCCTACCTTAATGCCATGACCATGAACAATGTACTGTAGCAGCTATCTATAGGCTACTAGAGTTATTAAGTTGAGTTAGCTTTTTTGCTTCACCCTCAGTGTTAACTAGCTGTTTCCCCCTGTTTCCAGTCTTAATGCTAAGATAAGCTAATTGCCTTTTGACACTAGCCTTATACTTAGCGCACAAATATGAGAGTGGTGTCAAACTCTCAACAAGAAAGCAAATTAGCGTATTTCCCCAAATTAGGTTGTATTTTCGCTTTTAATTGACAGTTGACAAAATGAAGACAGACAAAAAGAAATGAGAAAGCTAATAGATAGAACACACAACATACATATTGAGCATAGGACCCTAGAGTTACCTGGTACATGTCGTAGACCACAAGGCCCCAAGGAAGTCCTGAAAATTATACTGTTACTAAGAAAGAACCTGTGACCTGCTTGAATCACAACTGAGAGACAAAAACCAGAGACAGATATATCTGTTGACCTGAAAAATGGACACAGGAGATTAAAGCTGCCTGAAGAAAACACACACAAGCACACGCAGGTGCATACAGCGCAATTTATATGCTCACAAAACACTGACATGTCTATAAAATTGCCTAACAGTGAGTAAATCACAAAATTAGACTATCCACACACATTCGGGTGTCTCAGAAAACAATACATTCCCTACAGAATGTCCAACACTGAGACATCCGGCTCCTGCTATTCAGACAGAATTGTTTTCTGTGAAGTTATTCAAGGGGAAACTCAGTTTGCTTAGCCTTGAATCATGTTACTTACTACTTTAGTATCCCAATAAGGAGTCTGCTTGGTTGTTTTGGATGAAGGAAAATAAATTTTCCATATTTTCACACCTCAAACTCCAGCACTGCTTCATGTGTTTTTCGATGCAGTCCACAAAATCGATCTCTAACATCACCAATTTTAGGAAAGTCTACTTCTTTCAAATGAAAAATGTCAGCATCAAATGCAGTTCAATCAGCAGAGACTTCAGTGTGAGTTTTTGGCGATTAGACCACATCGTGACGTCATCATATTTTAAGGGGGGTAGAGAAGCTGTGAGCAGTATAGGATAGCCCCCCGATGGAGTCTAGACACTGGTAGTGGTGGAAGGATGCTGAAGATCTGGATGTGATGAGGAGTGCACTTCTGATGAGCTCGACCTGGACACTGAACGTGGTGAACTGGAGGTGAATGGGGTGAAGGAGGATCGCAACGAATCCACACTGAAATGACAGCTGACAGCAAGCGAGAGGAGAACAGATTTAAAGTTTGCAGCAGCAATGTGATTGCCTGATGGAAATCGTGGCAAAATCTGGTTGGATAAGTGAAAGAGAAAACGCCCATAATCAACTGATTAAGAGAAGCAGAGAGAGAGAGAGAGAGAGAGATGTGAATGAATGAGGCATAAAGATAGTCTTCCTGATTGCACTTACGCTGAGCTTCATTAACATAAACCCAGAACTGTGCTTGTGTTTGTTTTAAACCTGAAACCACTGGGGAAACCACACTCAGCTGCTTGATGTTCCAAGCCTAGAATAAAAAATAAAATACTGTCTGTCTGTCGTGGACAATGAGGTCCCAAAGAAACTGTGAGAAATGGGAACCAGAAGTGTAATTTGTGTGAATTTGCTGTTTTTTCCGAAGAAGCAGGAAAAACATTTCCCTTTTTTGGCATTCATGTGGTGCTTACTATATCTATATAACTACATCAAAAAATACTTGGGCTTTTTTCACTGGGGATGACTGCCCTATATATTGCTGTAGGTGACATCAACTTCAAACTGTGCTTTGAATTTCGAACTTGGAGCCTGAATGTCAACTTAAGCATCCAGCTTGTCAGCAAGTTTCCCGCTGGCCCTGCTTAAAGGTCACTGTATGAAAACAGGCCAAGAGATGTTCAAGTCAAACCTTACCTGGGCATCCACAGTCAATCATCATTTAAGAGCTGCATTTTCGCTAATAGAGGATTTGTAGATCTTCAATCGCATTTTCTGTCAGACAGTGTCTTACTCTAGAGCCCAGTAGTATTTTGACAGAAAACACACATAATGATGTCTGGCGTGCAGTGCTTGTTGGGTGATAGAGGAATGTCTTTCACATGTTACCTTGAAAAGCATAGGAATACATGGACTGCAAGTAGAGTCCCCATTCCACATAGATCCATAGGGAACTAATCTTAACAAAACACTTGGTATGGGGCCCACCAGACCCTCCCAGCACTTGTCCATTGTTTGACTCTATAAAGTCAGTCACTATAACCTGTGTGGACCACAGTGATCAGTCATTCATTGGACCATACTATACATGTACATTAAGGCCACATTTACAGTTACATTAGATGTAAGGGCATGTAGTATATTTAGAAATAATACGTAGTCATACTAAGGCTCACACAGACACACTGATCGATTACTCAGTGTCAAGGTATTTATCACAAGATTGGACTTGCTGAGGCATGAAAAACATACAAAAACAATGTCCTGAAACATGGCTCTTTAAAGCTGAGATCCACCAGCTTTTCAAAATGAGTCATATTAGTCATCAGGGAATGAACAGTGCGCAACAGTCCGACACTGAATCCTACCTATGTTAAATACCCAATGTTCAATGTCAAAAAACTGCTTTAAAAAACTGCAAAAATTGGAGACAGGTGTGTAGAGAGAGCAGAGCCAGGAGCCAGGAGAGCGAGGAAGATGAACCATGCCCAGGTCAACTCACAAACCAACAAGAACATAGAGAGAGACAGACAGGGGAGCACTGGGAACACAGGGAAGGGGAAAACACAAGTAAACACTGGGGACTGAGCTGGGGGTACTGCCACAGTCGTAACACTGACACCACTTCCTTTTAGCCACCATTCCACTAGCTTCTCTGAATGCAACTGAGGGTTTCTTTTATCTGTCTTTGCAAAAAAGTGAAAGGTGTTCCAGGGGTTTCCTATCCATATTCAAAGATAAAATACAGCACTTGCTATTAGAAGTTGTAACCTATGTGACCTTAACAAAGTTTAACAACAGTTCATTGTTAGCATACAAACAAGACCAAAGGTGTGTCTCAATTTGCATTATTCCATACTTACACTTGCTATTATGAGTGCGTAAGTGCGTTCACACTGACAATTATGGCAAAATGCAGCGCAGTACCCAATGTACTCATAATTGTCAAAAAGTTGAGTGTGGTACACTGGACACTTCTCACCCTCAACGGTCGCCATCTTGGCTACGCAGCGGAAGGGGAGGGACCACCGACCTATGAAAATAGCGGTTAGCGATTGTTACGATGAACGCCACACTAAAAGTAAAAGCTCGTTAATTTTTATTCATTTTTATTCGGGTGACAATCGCGGTCAAATGTTGCCGATAATGCTCTGCCCGGCTGGAATTTGCTATTAAGAAGAAGAAGCGGTCAAATGTTGCGATCGTCATTTCCAAAACTGAAGTCAAGAATATCTTGCTGTCAGGTTCACTGTCAGTGTTGCAGGATGGCTTTGTTTATTTTATGTCTAAAAACTGTTAGCTTGGGCAACAAGGTTTAACATAATGATGTAGCATAATGGTAATGTTATTTCAATGATATTTGGCTTGTTTTGTCATTAATTACCCCAATACTATTTCATAAAAATGGCATTAGTTTAGAGGGGGATGGAGGGTGTGAAATTTTGTCCTGCTTCCAAACAACAAAAGTAGTAAAGTA
The DNA here is from genome assembly GCA_002120245.1 of Maccullochella peelii. Taxonomy (NCBI): domain Eukaryota; kingdom Metazoa; phylum Chordata; class Actinopteri; order Centrarchiformes; family Percichthyidae; genus Maccullochella; species Maccullochella peelii. The sequence continues at coordinate 21,323 of LKNJ01004749.1, read as the reverse complement.
GAACTTCATCCTCCAGTACCAAGCTGACCACTAGCTACTGAGTATTAAGTGGGAAAGCATCATTAGTTTATGAATTACACACCAGAGACAGATGAATTCTCAAAGATTTGAATCAAAGTCTAATTATTCAATTTTTCTGTCTCTTCTTTGCAATTCCTCATCCTAGACCTTTACTTTGGCAACTTTTAGAGGGTGAATATTGGACATTCTTTGGGTGGACAGAAACACGACTCCAAATAAATGCTAACGTTGCTCTGTGTCTTATGGATGTAGAAAGGAAAAGCACAGGTGTAAATAATAAAATGAATGACAGCTGAATTCCATTTGCTGCTTCTGTTTCAGGGAGCTTGAATTGTGTATGCTGGCTCACTGCCAGGGTACAGCCTGGACAGGTTATATGGGAACTAAAACAACTCAAGCTCAGCTGTGAGGAGCTGTCATAACTCGGCCACCCTTCATGCTGTGCGTGGGCCACACTTGGGACAGATTTCCATTTTAATTTTGCATTCAGCATACAGCTTATGGACCAGAACTAGCAGCTAGAATTACCACTTCAGGGTATGTGGGCCGCTACTCGGGCTCATGCTGTTTACTTTTGTCTAAAACACAGTTCAGGCATTGCGTGTATTTGACAGCCATGCTGTGTTGAGTATAAGCCATACTTAAGGTGAGGACCCAGGTGTATACTGGGCTATAGGAAACACAATATGTGACTTAGATGTGGTCTAAAGCTAATTTAGCTGAGAGAGCACACGTCCAGCTGAATTCAACATGTAAGTCATCCATTCATTTATTTTCTAAAGTGTCTGTCCTTTTCATGGTCGCAGAGGATGGAGCCTCTCCCAACATGCATTGAGCAAGAGGCAGCTTTCACCCAGGACAGGCTGTCTATCACCAGCTAACACATATGGAGCAACAACAAGTTCACACATGAGGCAATGTAGAGTTTTCAAGTCAAGTAACTTGCATGTCTTTAAACTGTGGGAGGAAACTGGAGCACACACACACAGATCCACTGGGGAGGCAACTGCTCTAACCACTGAGCCGGCATGTCAGATAGCTGTCACTAGTCCATACTTCAGTGAATGGCTATAATATAATAGATTTATAGGTTTATAGTATGCCTGTAGTGTAGTGGTAGTGCCAGAAGGAGTTCACTCCTTTGATCATGTGCCACATGAAAAGGAAAGGCTTTTGGTGCAGCAACTGCTGTAACTGTATCCGTTTGCTAATGTATTTATAAGAAATAGGGAGAGATAATTCTGTTCAGTCTGTCTCTCGTATGAGGACATGTATTTTTCATGAATAAACAAAAAAAGGAAAGAAAAAAGTCTGCACATTTAGTGAACTTTGTATATGATCCGTACACAGAATTGTAAAGGCCTGTTGTGTAGTTTGACAGGATACCGTGAGAGTGGAAAGATGGAGAGTCAATAGGAAAAATATCATTTTTCACCTGGGGCCTCCTAGTGGGATAATGCGACCATGATGTTCCAAACTGTAAATATTCTGCAGCACTTTTACATCTTTCCTGAGTTTCATGATATAAGCTATGGACTGAACAAGTGCTGCAGGAGTATAGGAACTGACAGAACTCGCACTCAATCCACACTCGAATTCAACTTGTGTGCTTCATGTTTTTGATGAGGAATGCTGAAAGAAACTCACTGGAGCTGAGAAGTACTGCAAACTCTTTTAGCAGGCACACGAGTTGTTGACATTTCATTGTTTTCAGTGCGTGTGTGTGTGTGAGTGTTGATGAAGACTAAGGTTTCCCACTCACAGGAGGGCTGACAGACAGAGACAGACAAATACAAATGCCATGTTGGAGATTGCATTACACTGGAGCTTGTATTTGTCTGCGAGTCACACCCAGCTTTTGCACATTTCAGGCTGTTTGAATCAATGTAGCAGTAACTTAAACATTTTTACGTTTTAACACTGTCCATTTCAATGCAACAATTGAGGGCAAAAAATATTCTGGTGACAGCAAGTCATGCTGTACTTCACTGCTCCTTTTGGTTGTATTTATATTCTTTGGTGTCACAAAGTGCTCACGAACAAATCAGTGGTTATAAGCAATATTAGTCAAGAACTGTCTTAAATGGTGACAGACAGCTATAAACAAGAAGGAAAGGAGGTGTCTTGTACTGTACGTTTTACACACTTTTTAAAGATGAAATGCCAAAACACAGGGAGTAGGACACATATGTCTGTTTTAAACCATTGTCACCTTCTGATGTATACCCACACACACATGCTGACACGCACCATGGTTACCAAATTACCTTGCATGACTATATAGAAGAACACTTCAACGACAGTTGCCATGGTCAGCAGAACGATGGGTTGTTCAAATTTAATATTTAGCTCTTGAACATAGCGTAAAGACCCTCAACAGATATATCAGAAAATGCGTCACCTGCTTGTGTCCCAGGTCTGGTTTGAACAGACTTTATTGGCATTGTTAGCCAGGAAGGTGGCCAGATGCTACCTGAGACCCATGAGCGTAATTACACATAATCTGCAAGTTCAACAACACTTGACCATGCAGATGACAAACCGTAAAAAATAAATGACAAATTTCAGCTTTAAATCTTGGCCCAAAATACAAGCCATTGGCAGCTTCAATCCAAAGATATCAACGGTGAACAGTTCAAATCCCCTGCCTCTGCTGATAAACACATCATGGTTTTAGAAAACCAGCAGGTCATTGTGGAGCTCATGCAGATCACTATGTGACATGTTACATCAGCTGGGAGAACTCTGATGTGTCCATCCTTCACTCTTGCTCTCACTGGATGAGAGCCCGACTTCACTCGTGAGCCAGCTGGGGATTAGCCATACTTGTTCTGCTGTCTGGGGTCTAAGAGAAAATCAAAACCCTCCATTGTATAATAAATCTGGGTTTGTGGATTGTAGGCTGTAATTATTTAATCAGTACAACTGCTGTCTTCAGTGTGGTGTAATCAGTGGTGACAGTTATAGATGATTCTTGGATGATGTCTGAGAATCTCTACTCAAGAAAGAGGCCTTTATGCCCAGCTGAAATGTTTTATATTTAACCATGTTTACATATCCCATTTAGCACATCAACGTTTCCAGAGTCGTCGTTCTCCGGAAGACTACGGAGCTACTTATCCGTCATGTCAGATGTAATATGTGTTTGTAGCAGTTTTTTTGTTGTTTTGGTTAAATGTTGAAAGACACATTTCAGAAAATATTCTGATAATAAAGTGAAAAATCAAATCAAATCAAATCAAATGAAAATGGCACAGAGGCATCAGCTATAAGATACTTTATAAATTCACTGTTGGTTTTTATCTCTTCAGGGGAATTATTGATGATAGAAAAAAAGATACATTTATTGTTTATGACAGCATAATCTGAGATTCCACAGATTACTGGCAGATGAAACCAGACTCGTTCTCAGGCAAACAGCAGCAGCAGGAAGCAGGAAATGACCATGACAGAATAACATGATGATGCATAGCTCTCTTTCTGAGCACCTCTCTGCTAATAAATCTGCTCAGCTTTTCAGTCAACATAAGTAGTTTTGGCGTGTCCACTTGGAGAGCATGTTTTCACTATCATCAATCTTCAAAGGCTCAAATAACATTTAAGTGGAACTCACACTGGGATTTGTTGAGTGGAGTCTCGTCAAGTGTAGTCTTGTTCATTTGATCAGATTAGCGATGGTAACAAGAGTGAAGAAAAAGTTCCAAATATGGAAGACAAATCACTGCCTGATGTGCTGTCTCTCAGACATCTGTCTTCAGTTATGCCATTTGCTTTTAACAATTCATAGAAATCTCTGGCCCTTGTTCTGTTTTGCTGGGTTAGGGCCAGCACAATGTAATCAAATCCGAATCACAGAGCGATTGAAGATTCATGGAGCTCTTACAGGGTAATGCTGGTATTTTCAAACCTGGGTCCTATTTTTATATTATATTACATTTTCGGGCCAGACACACGACTCCAAATAATAGTATTTTGATCTGTTTCAGGACTACTGCAGCATCTATATAAGCCACCTTAGACCAAGTTAGAGGTTTAACTGAAGAATAGACCACACAATCAGACAGAAAGGAGTATGTTTAATTGACCTCTTCTTTTGTTAAAATGGTTGAAAACACAAAATCTTGTGCAATGAATTTGAGATAAATTAATTTGTTTTGTCAGTTATGCTTATGCAATCTGTAACAAGAATATGAAATTAGAAAATGAAAACAAAACAAATATTAATATTTACAACACAATAATAAATCAGCTTGTAACTTGACCAAGTAAACTGCTGCACATTCCTCCGTGTCAAATAGCACTATAAACTCATGTAAAATGTCACACCAAACAGGCCTGAACAGATGCACTGGAGATCATGCTCATTCAGCACTCCTGCACACATACACCTGCCGAGTCCAAAAAGTTTTATAATTACTAATGTGCTGAGGATTGACAAGCAAGTCAACATGAGCTATAACCGTGGATTTATGTACAGAAATCCTCCCAAACACCCATTTCCTGTTCCTGTGAGCTCCTTATCATAGCTCCTGACTCATAACAAAACCCAGACAGGGAAAAGGGTCATGCCCCTCCAGCCTATGCCTGCCTCACCTGGGTGATCTGATTGTCAGCATAGATCAACTTAATAGGTATTTGGCAGCACGTGTACATGATTCATACACGCAGGTGTTGTCTGGGAAGATTACAGAGTGACACAGAGTGCAATTTATGAGAGAGAGTGAGTGTGGGAAGGTAGACATTTATGGTAGATTATGTGTGTGTGTGTGTGTGTGTGTGTGTGTGTAAGCGTGTGTGGGCAGAACGGAAGTCATACAACATCTTGTTGGGGCAGAGGTAATCTCATTGGTTGGGTTAAATAGCAGAAGGGGCCGCAGTTTTTGCTGTCAACACTCATGAAGCCAAGCAAAAAAGACATGAGAATGGGAAGTGAGCATACTTGCTGCTAACAGAAAAAAATAGCAATGCTGTTTTCCAGTGATTGCACGAGATTCCTAAACGGGGACAGTTAATTTCAGGTATTTATATTATCATAAGTTAACAGACAATGAGGACAGGACAGAAACCTTTGTTCATTTTGACCATTCCCACATTAATCCCTGATGATTATCCCCATTGGTGCCCCATTGACCTTTTAATGTATTATTTGTACTGAAAAATATTTTTAAAGTCATTGAGGGTTCATTTTTTATTCATATTTTGACATTTGAGTTAAGTTATCCTTTATTGATCCCCATAGGGAAATTCATTCTCTACATTTAACTCATCCTAAGTGTTTGGACTTTGGATGGGTTAAATGCTCCAGTTCTAAGCCAGGGCCTTTTTCTTGGTCAGTTAACCTAACATACATGTTTTGATGGCGGGGGAAACCAGAGAACCCAGACGAAAACCCACACAAACATGGGGAGAACATGCAACATGCATCCACACAGAAGGGCGGGATAGATCGTTGGCTCTGCCCACTAACTTAACTCAGCCATTGAGATTATTTCTGCCTGCAGAGCAATTTTGCCTCTGAGAAACATATATCTACAGCAGATAAAACTCCAAATAGATATGCGTATGTTCATCTAGAGCTCAATAATGAGCTTTCCTTCATCGTCACTACTGCTGGTGTCTTCTGTGTAGTCCTGGCAGCTTTGCACAGGCCTTACTCCACTGTTCAGACACTCGGCTGGCTGGTAGCCATGAACCTGGCCAGCCAAGAAAAAAGACTGATATTTGTTGGCTATGTCAGGTCTCCCAGAGCTAGTGCCCTGACTCGTGAAGTCATTGGGTGTATTATCCTTGGTGTCTTGATAATCATCAGCTTCTTGGTATGTCTTTGATGGCAGTGCAGTATTATTATCCAGCACATCGTTGTTTGATGCTTGGGTGTCCCCTGTCAATCCAGCAGTAGCTTTACTGACTTGAACAGAATAAGAATCTTGGCTGGGGTGTGTGGAGGAGGATGTGTTGACATCCGGCAAGAGACTTGGGCATTTGGGACTTCCTAATGTTAACGTACAGCGGCTTACTGCTGTGACGTTGTTACCTGCAGTGGCAGTTCCTTGCTGAACGGACAGAGTGATGCTGGTCTGCTTTTGGTCCTGCTGTGAAAATGTTTGAATTTGTTGAGGGCTGGACACTCCTGTTGATTGGGCCTGTGCTTTGATATGATGACTTGAATTTGATTCACATAAGATCTGTGTTTGTTGGTTATGGATGATGCTGCTTTCCCAGGGTTGTTGTGAGAAATAGAAGGTGTTCATGTCCAACGGGGGCTGCAGAGAATAGAAAAGACTAGTCTGACTGCTGCTGGCAGGTATATGAAGGTTATTTGATGTGCTTGGAGCTTGCTGGCAGCTCTGTGGAGGGTATTCAGACATTTCTGAGTGCATCTGGGAAAGATGCTGCTCAGATAGCCAAGAGGTTTCAAAGGAATCTGCCTGGACCCTTCTGTCTTCTCTCTGTTATTAAAAGAAGAATGTGAGGAGGAATATTATCATCAAACCATCACAATAATACAGTCACTGAACCTTCTCATCAGCTTCCCGCATTGCTCAAATACCACAAAGCTTCATGTGTCCCGTGAGTTATTAAAAAAATTATTACAGGGAACATAACAAATTGATGGCGCATTCAGATGTTCCACGCCCTACTCTTCAGCTAAGTCTGGAATTTAGCCTTAAAAACAGACTTCTGCCAGTGTAGCTGCTGTCAGCTACCTACTTTTGCTTGTAGAATGGATTGCTGATGTTTTAAACTTTGGCGAAAAGCTCATAAAGTCTCGTAATTTATATCTGACTTGCCACTGTGTGTGGCTGTGTGATATACATTTTTGTTTAGCATATTAGTTATGTTGTGCAAATCTTTTTGTCCCCTTTGAGCCACATTCTTCTGTGTTCGTCATCTTGGGGACCATATATTTATTTTGGGGCAAATATTTCATGAGAAGAAGTCAAATTCTTGCTTGGTTGTCTTTCTGTTCTAGGTAAATGGTTTAAAAAAGGAAAAACAATTATAAGTTGTACCAACCCATTTTGCCTGAAACCTGCTTACACATGATTATGTGGCGGTGAGGGATTTGTGGAAAGATTTAGAGGAGTTTAACAATAATTCAATCAATAAAACATATTTAGAAAGAATGCAGATTTGGAAAGAATCCTTTACATTTTGACTCTGTTTAGTGATTGATGTAAACAGTGAGAATAAAATAATTGCATAGTAACCATGGATCCAGTGAGCAGTGAATAAATTCATTTAATCTCACCTCTGGCCTTGACATATCTTGTAAACATGTGTATCTGCAGTTAGACTCAGCCTTGCACCACTGTCCTGGCACCTCGTCTGTCCTGATTCCTCTGTTCTTATCCTCTCCTGCCACCCATCCACCACCCTGCCCCTCCATGCACTGGTGCTTTGTCTCTCCAGCCTCTTGGCTCTGCTTTGGCCTCCAGTCTGTGCCCTGTTTCTGTGGCTCTTTCTGGGCTGCACATCCCACCAGGGAGGCTCCGTCCATAAGCCCTAGGGGAAGAAAAACAAATGAAAAGTTCTCTTTTGGACGGTGAATCCACAATATTAATGCTTATCAGTTTTAACTAAGGTGCTTACACAGCTTATGTAAAGCCCTGAATGTAGAAACTATAGCTGCTGGTTACATTTATTTTGGGATAAAAGCACAACAAAATATAACTATAATGATGAATTATAATATAATAATGAATATAATATTCATGTCATATATTCTTGTGATACACATGGACAGAACGTGGTCAGACATAATATGCAGTGGAGGGTATAACAGCAATTGTCTTGATGAAAAACAAATGGCCCTGTAGACTTGCTAGAATTTCTTTGGTCTGGCAAACTCTGCATAGTGCTCTAAGAAAACTCACACAGACCAGCGCCATCCCTCCCCCTCCTCCCCTGTCCACTCCACTTCAAGTTTTCCATCAATAACTTCCATAAAGCCACTGAAAACTAGTGGCAAGAGAGTGACCCTTATCGTTAACCTGGCATAGATAATAATCTACAGGAAAGTTTTATTTACAGTCAACCAATTTACACGACTACCAAGCACCTGAAGTGTCTTTCCAAGACAACTAGAAACTTAGATTGTTGTTTCAGTGTAGCCAGGAGGTAGTGGATGGAGGTCACTGAGTGGCAGCTCTTTTGTTTATCCTGTGCTCCCCAGGTTGGTCTTTTAACTTTGTTATTGTCTGTAATCCGCAGATCCTTTAACTTAAAGAGTGGTGGAGTTGGTGTTGTATGCTGTGGTGGGGATCGAATGACACGTTCAAATAATGCAAGACACTACCTGGGGGGCAGTAAGTATTATTGTAAGGACAATAATGGTCAAAATTAAAACCACATGGACTGTGAGGTTTTCACCCTGATTTCATTTTGCCATGGAGAGATTTTTACGCAAACCGCCATTTGATTATTTTGTCTATAATTAAAATTCCTTATAGTGCATTTTATTTCTTTGACAAAGACCAAAAAGACATCCACATCAATTGTGGGTTTTGGTGATTCTGCAGTACACAAAACCAGGTTCAGACAAGGCCTCCATTCGGCAAACAAGTGACCATATACTGCCATCTTGTGGAAAAAACTGGCTTCTGTCTTGAAATGTGCTCATATTAAAACATAAAGAAATAATACATATAAAAAGCAAATAAAGTGCAGTCTCTACACGATGCTGTATGTTTAGGGTCATTGCTACATTATGTAAATAAACTAGACCTGAACTGTTCACCCAATATGGATGTGAACACTATCAAACACCCTTAAAGTCAGATATTTAACGTGATAGTCATTGTTTAATTTTAAATCCAATATGCTGGAAAACAGAGCCAAATCAATGACACATTCACACACTGCACTGTATATCCTTCAGATACTATTGAATATGAATACTTAGTATAATTAAAATAGTCATATATATACCCGCAGTAGGACTCTGAATACTTTCCCCCTGGAGGTCAGGAGACACTGAAGTAAACAGACCCAGTTGTTTTTCTGAGTGGGCTAAGCTGATTACGTCCTGCGATTCAGTCATTTCCTGAGTCATTTCCTGTGAAGGGGCAGAATCGTCCGAAGGTCCCACCCTGTTACATCCCATGTTTGCAAGTTTAAATGAATTCAGAGTCTCTGGTAATGTAGATTCCATTGGGTTACCGCAATAGATGGATGCTTGTGGGCTCAGCTGTCTTGGAGCTTTGCATTTATTGGTTGAAAATGAAGAAACTGACCCAGAGAGTTCGTCAGCACATGCAGCAAGCCCAACCTGTAGAGGAGGGTGGGTTTCCCCACTTTCTAACCTGCTGCTTTTGTATACAGAGGTGTCACCCTTGGATTTCATTGTGTCTCCATTACATGAGGCTCTTTGATCTTTAAGTTTGTGTTGGCTCTCTTTGACTAGTAGTTCACCTCTCATGCTATTCTGATTTACTGTGCTGGGAGAAAGAGAGGTCACGCTGAGCTTGTGTTGGCCAGAGACCAGTCCACCTTGGCTGACCCTCCTGTTCGGCAAAAGTTGCTTCTCAGCACAACGGTTCAGAGAAAGGGCATCTTCCTCCTCTGGAGTTTGGCCCCTTCCTGACTTTACACCTTTGAGTGCAGTTGACATAACATTGCCTGTAGAACTCTGAGTCTCTGTGCCCGTGTTTATGTGATCATATTTGTGTGGGCGTCGCGAGAAGCCTAGTGATTCAGGAGGCTTAGATTCAGCTGATACTCTAGCCTGAGTGGAATTACTGTGTTCAGTCAGGTGGAGATGTGGCTCTGCCTTCCCAAACAGTGGAGGTTTTATTCTCTCCGTGTTAAGTGTGGGTAAAGACTCATTTGGGTCCAACTCCTTTTGATTTCCTGGCTGTTGATGGTCCCTTCCCCCATTGCTACTTTCCATGGTGATAGAGCTTTGAGCTTTATTCTGGATCACTTCTGGGGCCACTGCTTCCAAATCACATCTCTGTGAGAGGGTGCTACTTGCTTGCCTCTCAATTTGAGGTTCAATGAGAGCCAGCTGTTCGTCAGATATGATCTGGAGGCAGATCTGGAGGTCTGCTGTGTGAACATGAAACACGTTCTGAGCAGATGGCTGCATCTGGTCAAACGGTACGATGTGACATGGTACCGGGGTGCTTGAGCTGGCATATGCTTTGTTTACAGGGCTTAATTGGTCTGATGCTGGTGAGAGTTGTGTGTGTGTCACAGGAGGGTTGGGGTAAGGTTGACGTCGTGAGAAAGCTGTAATAGCAGCAGCAGATACCTGATTGTTTGCTGTTGTTATGGTAGGTGTAGCAGGGAAGTTCACAGCCACGGGTGCAACAGGTCTGGGTAAGCCCTCTGCAGATTTTGAGGGCTGTATTGATGTGCTGCATAATCCTGCCTGATAATCTTGTAGGCAGGTTGTGGTTATTGTGGTTGCTGCAAATTGCCTGTGCACTACAGTTAGACTGGATGTCGCATTTTGATTGAGTCTTGGCGTTTCAGACTGACAAAGGGTTGTGGCTGTGCAAGGCATAATGAGCTGGCCTTGTGTGTAGCTGAGAGCACTTGTCTTTTTGATTTCACAACTCTGCATCAACGGCGAGGTGACAGGATGACTATATTTCTTTTCAGAAGCTGTGACCGAAGGTGAGGCTTGCTCAGTGTGACAAGATGACAGAGAAGAGGTGAAACTACGGCTATCAGTTCCTGTCAGTTTATCCACAACATGCAGTGAAGGATTTGAATCAGGTTCAGCAGCATTAGGTAACTTGAGCTGGTACTTGGGCAGGAAGCTGGTCTTGGAAGAGGAGGGGGTGGAAGTGGCTGGCAAGGTGCTAACAGACAGTGTATTTGCACTGATTATGCATGGCGGGAAGAGAGCTCCTTTGAGCGGAGTATGTTTTGGATTTTTTTGAAGGTTGATATAACTGAGATTTGTATCCTGCTGAGGCGCACTGCCAGTGACAGAGGGAGGGGAATGAGTCAACGGGTTGCTTTCCATCTCCAGAGGGCAAATTGTTTTGTCATCAGTTTTCTGCTTTTTCCTGTCAGAGGGAATATGGGCTCCACAGAGCTGCGAGCTGGAGTCAGTATGTTTTTCTTCATTCATCAATCCCCCGGCTTCTGCTCTGCTCATGCTGTCTGTTTTGTGGCTAACCAGCGGTCCAGTTGAAGGTAATGGCAGTATTGACAGAGACAGATTTCTCCGGAGTGGAGTCTTGAGAGAGCTGCATGATGTATGAGGCTGGCTAGTTTTTAGATTAAAATCCACAGCAGAGACAAGGGGTAGTTTGGCAGGAGGGCAACCTAGATGGCACACTGTTGCACTGCTGCTTGTGAAGTTTATTGTTGAACCTATTGTTGTTACTGTCTCCTTATGAACTGCTGACAACCTTTTTTGTAAGCCCTGAACAACCTCATGCTCTGGGTTTGTTGAACATTTCCTGCCTTTGATAACACTGTCATCACCACCTTTCTCAGCATTGTAGAGCTTCTTAAATGTCCCATCGCCATACATGTACCACTTGTTGTAGGCAAACTTCTGTGTTTTCTTCCTCCGGAACTTTCTGTTGCTTGGCTCTCCACAAATGTCACCGCCATCCCCATCGCAGCTGAGACTGCCGGTGCACGCCTCCTCCACAGATGAATTCATGAAGAGACCGTCTGTTGCGTGGTTGCAGTCTACGGCTGTCTGCCGGACCAGTGGGCGGTGGGTGGATGACTGCTGGTTCACAGGCTTGATTGCAAAATCTGTTGGATTGATCTGTCCAGAGCTTCCCCTCCGGACAACTGTTACATAATCACTCTGATAGGAGGAGGCTGGGTTGCTCCTCTCAGGCTGCAGGAGGGTAACGCTGAAGGGGAGGGAGTTGCTGCGGGTTAAGGGGGCATGCTCCATGGTGATGGAGTGCTGAGTGGGCACAGAGCTGTAGAAGCCAGGCTTCCTGTTTCTTTGTAACCCAACATTCGGAGTCTTACTGATCCTCATGTCAAAGTGAAAAGAGTCCTTGTACGTGTATGGCATGGGGAGGTCGATGCTACCTTGCTTTGACAGAACTGTCTTCCGTGGTCTTACATTCTCCAGCTGTTTGTCCTCCACAACAGCTGTATTCTCTGAAATTAGCTTAGATATGCGCTCCTCCAGTGTCCTCTGCTCCTGCTCCCTTGCAGTGTCTTTGGGTTCCTGTCCATCTTGGCCTGGTTCTGAAGGTGTTTGTGTGCTGGTGATTTCATCAAGCTCCTTGGTGGATTCGGTTAGGGAATCCATACTGTGGTCAGGTAAAACGCTACTGGGGCTCGGGTAGTGGTCACTGCTCTCACTGAAGCCTGAGTCGGTGCTCTCGTGGCTCTGCGACTTCCCTTTGGATACGGAGCTCTCCCACTGCTTGGAGAACAGAGTGGCTTCTTGTCTCTGAAGGGGAAGATGTCGACTTACAGTCAGCAGAGGCTTTTCGTTTTCCATCCTCTGTTTTTCCCCTTCTATTGTTACCTTTGCACTTTCATTTGGTTCTGTCTCATGACCTGCAGAGGTCAACTCATTCTGTTCACTGACAGAACCTTGCATCTTTACAGAGCAGACCTTTGCAGTACTGGCTGGACAGGTGATCTCAGCAGCAGGTAGTGTGGCATCCTTTTCCATGCTGCCAGACTCCTCACTACGCTCATCCAGAGACAAACTGGAGGTACAAGTCTCTCTGGAGCTGGACATGCTGTCTAAGCTGCCCAGGCTGCTCTGCTGTGATTCAGACGAGAGGCGGGCATGAGCCTGAGTACGCTTATGTTTATAGAGGTTGCTCTGAGTCTTGAAAGAAACTCCACAAGTGGTGCAGGGGTAAGGCCGCTCCCCAGTGTGGCAGCGGAGATGCTTCTCCAGCACGCTGGGCTTCATACAGTCCCGTCCACAATGAGGACACATGTGTTTTCCTGCCGACTTGGGTCTGGCTGCAGGAGCAGCAGCTGCCAGACTCATTCCCGGCTGAGACTGCAGCCCACCAGCAATATGGAGTGTCAGAAAGGGAAGCGTCTCCTTGGAGTAAAGCGGCGGCATGGCCAGATGGAGTGTGGCTGGCTCCCGGGCAGCTGCAGGAAGCTGGGGGTAAGGCTGCGCTGATAGAGCAGGCACTGTGTGGATGTAAACAGCTGTCAGCGGGGCCTGGATGTCCATCCTTTTCTCTGTCTGCGCTGCGACGGAGTTGATGTGCACTGGAGCACTCGCCAATCCAGGCTTGCCAGTCTCCATGGTAACACTGCTGCTGTCGTGATGTACCAGTGCCAAGTCTCTAATTACCTGTAAGATAAGAACAGTTTGCATCAGATCTCTGCTTTGCCTCAGATCAAATGGGGCAGATCTGTCTATTTTTCTTTAAGGTCTTGCTCTTAAAAAAATAAAATGAGACTTCATTCCTGGAGAATATTTTGTTATTGCACCAGTGGAACAGAGAAAATGAGCATAGCAATGAATAAATGTACTAAAGCAGTTACTGCTGTACCCTTTAGGACAGATGGCTAATAAAGCAATTAATCCAGTCTGGATTTGCATGGTGATAAAATCCAGGGAGATGTGTTTTGCAATTCTACAGCACCAAAATAAAAGCACATCTATATCCCAGTCACATCATTGTTGTGATGAGCAATAATACCCATGGTTACCGAGAAGAGAAGAGAAAAGTAGAGGTATTTTAATCTCTGCTGTTTGATTTTAAGAGCAGGTGGTGCAGGAATACGGTTCTGATATGTTAAGATATGTTTTGTATACATACGGTGGAAATATATGAGACAAAAACATGGGGAGAAATATATACAGAAGAGAGAGGCAGGGGATGATGCAGGAGAGTGACTCACATCAGTAGAAGGACGAGGGAGTGTGATCAGATACTCATACAGTACAGCAAAGGCTTTTATCTCCCCAAATGAAATGTGTCTGCTGACATTAGCTGTCGCCTCTGTCACCAGTCTGTACCAATTAAATTGCATACCCTTGATGTCCACAATAGCATGTGGCGGCATTGTCTCCTGACAGACTGTCATATTTGTTCAGTAGTCGAATCAAAGCGTAAAGCCACCTACATGAAAACATGCATAGCTTCACATTAGACCAAGCAAATTTCATTTCCTGTTGCTGTGATGCTACTTCTGCATGTGTTGTGATTTTGCATAATTCACCCACAGAGGTACAGTTGGCATGGAGCACACTTGTTAGTTGTACAGCATGAGCACACCCACGTTTGATACTTTTTGTGGTGCCATGAACTGAGGAAAGTTTGTTTCTGTTCATATTCGAGTGAGTTCTCCATGAAAACGAGAAGCACTGTGAGTGTATTATAATTATTAAACATGATTTACTTAGGAACTTAGATCTGCCTTTTTATTGTAATGTGCTTTCACTTCCTTACTGCTATGTAAATATGTCATATGTTACACATGCTGCAACTCCATAGAGAAATACAATTGTTTTTTCTACAAGCACTTGCAGTCAGTTTCTGTACAAGTGTGTCCTGGGTTGAATAGGTTCAAAAAGACATCCAGCTGTACTGAAAAACATCTCCGGTTAACAACAAACATTTTGGTAGCATCAAAATGTACACTAAAAATAAGACTTTCTAGATTTTTCTGATTTCTTGTCTCATCATGAGAATGTCTTGCCTATCTATTCTTATCTATTCTATTAATCTTATTCCCAACTATTGTACTGACTTTATAAAGGGAAGGTTTTAAAAAGAGGAAATGTCTGCTGGTGCTGCCATCACACAGTGTAGGTAAGAATAACACAACAAGAAACCAGAACATGCTGTAACTAGGCCGAAACTCAGGCGCAACAGTTAAGAAGAACAGCAGAAGCAAAAGTCACCTACCTTCTGGCTTTGCACTTCAAATCAGCAACAATTATCCAGCATAGAAAGTCTTTTACACTGAACAGCCCCATCCTCAGTGTACCTTCTCATGTCAGTCTGTTCTGTCATCCAGACCGTGTGTTCCTCTCCAATCTGATTTTCTTGCACAGCTCTTTGACATGAACTGTTTCTTGTCACGCGGAACAAATGCAAATGAGAGAGAAGATGCACTATGAAAGTGGTGAGGCAGAGAGGAGGAGAGTGAGGGAAGGCGAAGGGCTGGCTGGGCGGGTGTGTGGCTCTCAAACAAAGACTTCCGGAGGACAAGTTGAAAACATAGATTACACAGAGTGAAAGAGCGGAGAGGCCCTGAGCACAGATGGAAGGATTTATCTAATACAACGTGTTGTGCAGAAGTGAAAGTGACTGCTTGGCAGAGGAAGTGCAGTGACAGAGGCAAGCTTACCTTCAATAGTCACGTTGGCTGACTGACTGACTTTACCGTCAACAGTTTGAGGCAGTACCTGACTTCTGGCTCACTTATATACTCGCTCCCCACCTACCTACTTCCTCCCACACACTGCATTTTATACACCCACATAGACAAGGGTGCAGCAAAGCGAATGTTGATGTGGTCGCTTGGCTGCACGTGCATTGCTCTCACTCTCTCAGGCAGAGAGTTGTGAGTGGCTGGAGTGAATTTCCCACCTCTGACCACAGCCCCCATTACACTACGTATCATTTTCCCAGGCTACCACAGTTCACATCACACATGATTATACGGTAGTACAGTAGCCCTTTTTTGAGATCACAATATCTCATTTGTATTCACACGCTGGATTTACTGATTCTGGTTTTGACCAGCAAACTTAACTGGATTTAAGAAACAGAATACAGATTATATTGCTCTGAATCTGAAAAAATCCTGAGGAATGATGTGTTATTTTTGGCAGCAGTTGGCTTCAACTTGTCAAAGAGTAAACCAGTGAACTTTCTCTCAAAAAGTACAGTAAAACGAGATCACATTTTCTGTCATTGTACCATGTCCATAAAGTAATACCTACAGGTGACATTTGCCAGCTATACACAACCAGCTCATCTGTTTGACCCATTTGTCAATGGACATATCATTGCTATATATTTTTTTTTATAGTTCATGGCATAAATAGATAAATACAACACATACGTTTTCACATACACACCCATTTTTGTCCAAATAGCCATGCCACCTAATAACCAATGTTAGTGCCAGTGACACAGTTGGGACATCATTATGTACTTTCCTGGACAGCATGAAAGAAGAAGAAATTGGCTGGGATAGCTGTCTGAGTGGTTCCTTATACATTTCAGGTGGATAATTAATAAAATTATGCTGTGGGCATAACTACACCATGACATTTTTAAACATCAATTAATAGATATTTTGGCCACTTGGGGGCAGCGAAACAAGCTGTGAACTCAGCACTGACATGTTAACACCTTACAAGGTTGATGTGGCTAACGTGTTAGCAAACAATTGCCAGCTCACATCCAACAGATAGCAAGTAACACTAACATTCATTTGTATTTGTATGTATAAGTCAGCAGTCACTCTTCTTTTAGCTCTGTTTTGGTTTGGAAACTGTGCTAATGAGCGGTGAGACTTAACCAAAATTCAATTCAGTTTTATTTTTATAGCGCCATATCATAACAAAGTTCTCTCAGGGCACTTTTCCATAAAGAGCAGGTCTAGACCGACTCCTTATGTTTACAGACACCCAACAATTCCCACCAAGAGCAAGCACAAGCGACAGCGGCAAGGAAAAACTCCCTTTTAACAGGCAGAAACCTCGAGCAGAACCAGAACTAGAACCAGGCTCTGGGTGGGTGGTCATCTGCCTCGACCGGTTGGGTTGACAGCACAGTTCAGTTCTACATACAGATGTAAAGCAACAGTAGTGGGAATGGTATTAATGTTAATACAAATTATACTAATAGCAATATGGTAGTAGTAATACTAATCTAAAAAACAGTAAAATTGCAGGCTGTAAAAACAAAACAATGAGCTAAAAGAACATAAAATGCACCATAGAGCTGAGGGGAATTTTGCAGTCGGGCGATACTCTCTGTGGGTTTGTCAATATGAATGACCACTTTCATGCTACACTTCATTTGATCCATTGTTAATACAAGATTATTGACTATAGCAGCTTTAAGTTGATTACATAACATTTTTAAATGTGAATAAATGAAAAACCTTTTTAAAATATTCCCACTCTCAATATCTCTGATGTAAGTGATGTTTTCAAAGCTCAGATTTTTTTAACAGTATGTCATCGTGTGGGATCAACCATGTAATTATCAGATGACATCTGCTGAAAGAAAACAAATAGTTTTTATATCATTTCACTGCTTCAGACTCTACAGTAGTTGGTCTCCAAGGCAACTGCAGGCTGGTCCGCTGAGAGCATGCTTTGTGTTGACATGGTAACAAGACACTACCTACCACGCATGTGTTGTACCGCCCTTACACAACTCACAGTCCTGCAGGGTGGAAGCGTAGTTTCAGGCATGTTTGCATGCTTCTAAAGACTGCGTCAGATGAAATGTTTTTAAATCACAGTTTGTGTATAGTCTACATGGATTTGTAGCTCTGTCTTCTCCAAAACAGTCGGCAGGCACTTAATGTTGTTGATGGACGATATTTTGGCCATGTTACTCAGGTTACTAGGATACAAAGTTGAGTCAAGTTTTACAGCTGATGGTCAGCAGTGATCAGAGACCAAGAAAATGTGTTTTGCCATGGAAAATAACAGATGCATCATTTGAATAGGCACATCTTTCTAACAGGCTAAGCTACCGTCATCTATTTGCATGTATTACACTACATTTCTGTGTTTTGGCCAGCATTTGAACTGATGAGCCACATTGCAGGAAGTGGCAACTGGGAGACTGTGTGTGGGCGGGCGCTGAATTGCTGGAGGCACTTACATGTTCACTTGTGTCTTTTCAGTAGCTAGAGAATAGCAGTCTCATGCCCCACTTTTGTCTTCAGCACCACTACCAATAACACCACTACTACCAGCTGCCAAACACAGTGCGTATACAGTACCTGTCAGTGTTAAACTGTAAACCATAAGTATCTCTGTTTTACTCTATAAAATAGTCTTTGCTGCTGTGTTCAGCATGTTGCTCAGCAAAAGGAATTTTTAAGCTGAGTACTGCAAAGCCAAGACAGCTATTACAACAACAAAGCTGAGGCAGAGGCTTACAGCTTTTCTTTCTTTATGTCTTTTAGATGCTGTACTTGTGTACCCTCTGCTGGGTCATGAGTGTAGGCCTACATATCTGAGGTGAAATAAGGTTTATACATATATAAATACAAATTATTTATGTGGTAGAATTGGGGTTAGTGAAACAGTAAAACACATACCATATCAACACATTTAAAGCCAGGCTGACAAACAGTTATTGTATGTTATCCATTAATCTGTGTAATCGTTTAGTCTATACAATGTTAGAAACAAGAAAGAAATTCCCCAAAAAATCAGCCTACTTAAACTATGAATCAGTTATCAAAATTGTTGATTAATTTTATGTTCATCTACTAATTGTTTAAAGTTTATTTAAAGTCATTATAAGCCAAGTTAATTGTGGCTATTGGTTTTGTATGGATGGGTAAAGAAAGAAAGAAAGAAAGAAAGAAAGAAAGAAAATGTGCTAAATGTTTGGGCTTGTGAATGTTTTGGTCACTAAACTTGTGTTGCCTTCACGTACCTTGTAAATGCACCATCATGCATTTTTTTTAAATAGCTTAATGACAAAAAGACCGTTGTAACAACGGAGTTTTACATTTGCTTTCACTTTACTTTAGAAACAGAGAGTTAGTCTGTGACGCAGAGTAAAACAAAGAAGACAAATCTGTTTGTGTTTAATGTCATTTATTTTTCTAAATTTAGTCATTGCGCTGCTACCATTTTCTCTCTCTAAACGTCACATTTTAAAACTAAGGGTGTTACACCAAATGCCACTGTTCTTATCTCATTCACTATGGAATTACGCCGATGTTTAATTATTAACTGTATGATGAGTTGTAAATATTTGGTTTACCATGAAGGCAACCTCACTTGGTACAGTCTTTCAGTGCTGTGACGTAGGACGTAAATACGTAAAGCGTGACGCACGTTTGGGTCCAGGAGCGCCATTGGAAGTTTGAAGAGGGTTAAATATTTTTACGTTTTAAAATGAATAGCAAACAATAATATTCATTGCATGTTCTTAAATGACACATAATGCCGCTGTTGTATAGTGCAGATGTCCAGGCAGTTCGGGGTTATTTCTGCGCTGTTGGTTTTGCTCTGTCTTGACTGTAGCAACGAAGCTAACGTTACTAGCAGCACTGCTAAGCACAAGTTCCATTCATTCGTTGTAGCTGACCACAACGTTAGCATGGTCCCAGCTAACGGTGTTTGTTTGAAACTTATGTTAGATGTGGCAGCGAGGTATCTTTTTGCAACAATACTGCATTAGATACCGCTGTGATCATTTAACAGCAGCTAACGTAGTCATAAGATAAATTGTTGACATTGTGTCTCTTGTTACAGCCAGCTAAGTTGTAACTATTGACGTCCCGCTTCTGGTCACACCGACCCATCATGTATCGTACCAAACCAACTCTGAAGGACCGACAGCACCTGTACAAGCTCATCATAAGCCAGCTGCTCTATGATGGATACACCAACATTGCCAACAGTCTCATCAATGAGGTCAAACCACAGAATGTAGTGTCGCCCTCTGAGCAGCTGATGCAGCTGGCAAAGATAGGTAAGGATGATTTTCTCCATGTTTGAGCCTTTAAACGTAGTAAGGGTTCAAGAGGCCCTTATTGAACAATTTCCAACCTCTTCCAGGGATGGAGAATGATGACAGTGCAGTTCAGTATGCCATTGGGCGCTCCGATACAGTAGCACCTGGTGTGGGTATCGATCTGGAATTCGATGCTGATGTCCAGACCATGTCTCCAGAGGCTTCAGAGTATGAGACCTGCTATGTAACATCCCATAAGGGTCCATGCCGTGTTGCATCGTACAGTCGTGATGGCCAGCTGATTGCCACTGGCTCTGCCGATGCCTCCATCAAGATCCTGGATACTGAACGCATGCTGGCCAAGAGTGCCATGCCTATCGAGGTGAGGCAGATTTGAGACCAGAGTACACTAAGCGTTTTTAATTCAGCAGGCTTATGTTTACTGTTTTTTTTTGTGTGTGTGTGTGTGTGTGCTTCTTTATATACCAGGTGATGATGAATGAGACAGCGCAGCAAAACATGGAGAATCACCCTGTGATTCGAACGCTGTATGACCACGTAGACGAAGTCACCTGCCTTGCCTTCCATCCGACTGAACAGATTCTAGCTTCTGGATCAAGAGATTACACCCTTAAACTGTTTGACTACTCAAAGCCCTCTGCAAAAAGGGCATTTAAATATATACAGGTCAGATTTTGTACACAGAATTTCTCAGTTTTCCCACACAATTTGTTTGTCATATCAATTGTTCTGTTGTAAGTGGAGATGCCAAGTTATGTAGAAATTGACAGCTAATGTAAATGATGCTTGGAAAATTGCAATATTTCAATTTTTTTAAACTATGCTGACTATACTATAATTCTGTTGTAATCCAATCCTCCCTTCATTTATTTCCCTACAGGAAGCCGAAATGCTCCGGTCAATCTCCTTCCACCCATCAGGTGACTTCCTGCTGGTGGGAACGCAGCACCCCACCCTCCGCCTCTACGACGTCAACACCTTTCAGTGCTTTGTGTCATGCAACCCGCTGGACCAGCACACAGACACCATCAGCGGCGTCAGCTACAACCCCACCGCCAACAGCTACGTCAGCTGCAGCAAGGACGGCAGCATCAAGCTGTGGGACGGCGTCTCTAACCGCTGCGTAACCACCTTCGAGAAGGCCCACGATGGAGCCGAGGTCTGTTCCGCCATCTTCTCCAAGAACTCCAAGTACATCCTGTCCAGTGGCAAAGACTCCGTGGTCAAACTGTGGGAGATCTCTACAGGCCGGACACTGGTCAAATACACAGGTAAGGACAATGTGTTTTGCTAGAACCACAGTACAGGTTCATACACATGTTAGAATTGACTTGGACAGATTATTCTTTATATTTAACATGCTAGGGCAATTTGTAGAAGTTGACCTCATGTTTTTTGGGATGCAGTGCTCAAAGTGACCAACTTAACTGAGTGTGATCTATCCCTTTCATCTGATTCAATCAGTATCATGGTGCACGGTTCGTGAACCAATGCAGAACCAATAAAGATATATTTTTAAAGATCTTATACGCTCTGATTCAAAGCTGGTTTGATATGATTCAGTTTGGATTCATTCTAGGGATGCCACGGTGAGGAAACGTTCCCACAGGTTAATAAACTCGTGACAACACCGGTGTTACCGATTGCACCGGACATTTTACAAGAAAAGATATTCATCGATTACAATGG
>LKNJ01004748.1:0-29111 GCA_002120245.1 Maccullochella peelii | reverse complement strand
AGAACTTGCACAATTGGTGGCTGACTAAATACTTTTTTGCCCCACTGTATATATACGTGGTTCTCGTGGGTTCTCTCCGGCTTGACATGCAGGTTAGGTTAATTGACGACTCTAAATTGCCCGTAGGTGTGACTGTGAGTGTTTGTCTGTCAATATGTGTCAGCCCTGTGATTGACTGGCGACCAGTCCAGGGTGTACCCCGCCTCTCGCCCAATGTCAGCTGGGATCGGCTCCGACCCCGCGACCCTCTGAGGATAAGTGTGGTGGAAATTACGATTCAAGATCTGTGATGGAGGACAGCATAAAGCTGGGCAGACACTGTACAGATTGCTCTGAACTGGTGTTGTCCCTGACTGATTTTAGATTAAGGTTGAATTTCTGCCAGAGGGGTGGGGGGGGGTCATAACGCCAAGTGACTGCTTGGATTTCTGGCATGTCAGAAATTTTGGTTTGAGCAGTTCCACGGTCCGATTTCCCCAACATGGCTGCTGTCAAAAGCTCTGCTATAAACTGTAGTGAGCCTGTTGTAATATTATTGGAATGGTATTTTACATTACAGTATTTTACCATAGTGTTGACTGACTGCTGTGATACAGGCAGACCATATTGTCTGCATCTTCCAGCCATCTGCAGCTCTATATTTTTTACTTTCTGTTCATAATAGAATTGCTCAAAGTAATGCTGCCTTTCTCTTTTTGTCAACATTGTTGAGGACCCAGTCATCTTGTTTGAATAAACTTTATTGGAATTGTCACTGGACAAAACCAACCGGAGGTTAGCTGCTTATGTTGAGTGTGAGTAGCCGTGGCCGGTCATTTGATCTGCCCAGTGTGAGAATAAAAGTCGCAGGTTCTGGCCGTGCAGAAAGGCTGAATAAAAGGTGCAGAGTGAATTAACACAAAGTACAAAGTACTCACTGAAATGCATTGTGTGTATCCTTGAGGCCTGACAATCGTGTTACTTCCTCATACAAAATTTGCAAGCTGATTTAAAAAAAACATATTTATTTATATTTATATATTTTTTGTATACGTTTGCTGGAGTCTTTTAGTCTTCTTCTTCCTTTCCTTTATCGGCACATTGCTACGTTTCTTTGCATGTTACTGCGTGAAACTGGTGGCAGAAATGTGAATCAAGTCACCTGCATGTTAACGTGCGTTCACGGTGCAAACAAACCTGGGGCTCATAAAAACATCGCTCCATATTGCTACTAGTGGTGAAAACGTCCACAGGGTGCCTTTAATAACAAAAACATTCTCTAAAAACTTTACATATTGTGTTGAGGTAGGGTTCAGAGGTAGGAGAAACTCAGCAGAGAACAGATATGATCTTAAATATCATTATTATTTCTTAGCATTTGCCTTTAATGGACAGTGACTGCGGAGATACAGGGCAGAGACAGAAGGACAGGTATGCCATGCAACAACGTCCCTGGCTGGAATCAAACCAAGACATGTGTGACATTCTTATTGCGACAGTTTGTGAGCAACACGCATACCCTCAGCACTGCAACAGACACACCTGTTTTTGGAAACGGTAAAAACAATGCAGAATAATAGAACAACAAGTAAATCAAGACGTATGTCCATAAGTCCTTTGCCCCAGTGCATGTACTGGAGTGGAGAAAATGCTTTCATGTTCTTGGTAATCGGGAGAGCAGTGAGTGGACAATGAGCAGAGCAGCTCTGAAGAGAAATGGAGTGAGTGAGGAAGTGAGGGAGGGATGGAGGAAGGCAATATTGATCTGAACACATGCAAACACATATGGCTGAGTGTTATACAATTGTTCTGCTGGTAATGAAAGAGGAGACGTGAGGAGAGGAAGTGGCAGTTGTTGGAAGTGTTGACTGGCTTTTACAGAAGAAAGTATCACTTTATAAAATCTCCAGTACAAAGGATGATATTTCTGAGCCACCTGCATATATACTGTATACTTTGGTTATAGATCTGTCTGTATTGCATATACAAAGATATCTTAACTACACTGAGTAAAAAAGACCCAAACAATGACACATTTGTAATCGGAGGTACAGAATAATACACCTGTTAGATGCAGCAAGGCTGGATTACCGACTGGGTAAAGTGGGAAGGGCCCGACCAGTGGCGTAAGGTATTTATGACAGGATTGTACAGTCGAATGAGTTACTAAGGCTATTGAATTGGAATTAAAAGAAGCATATAAATTTGTTATAGATTGCTACCGATTATCCCTGCACTGTGTATTTTTATGCCCCCGGGCCCCACACCCTCAGGGGGCCCATAGGTTCCAGGTTAGACAAAATTAGCAGTATGATCCACTAAATCACAATATAGACTGAAACGTCAGGAGCCTTAAAGGTACCCTGTGGAGGTTTTGGCTGCAGTGGAGCGATGTTTTTTACACGTGGGTTCCCATTTTGTTTGTACTGCGCACACACACACAAGGACATGGAGGCAATCAATGCACACACTTTAAATAATCTTTACAAATGTTCAGCATGCTTTCTTTTAGACCTCAAAGATACACACAATTCATTTTGGTGAGAAATACTGAATGTATACAGAGCTTCAGTTTGTTCAACTCTGCAGTTCACGGCATTAACAGTTCCTCTAGTTTGAATGGTGTTTTACAAATTTTGTCCCCTTCCTTATGTTTCTGAAGGTAATGTCTTAGTTGTAGGAATTTATAAAAGTCATGGGCTGGTAGATGAAACTCCTGTGCAAGTTGTTTTTGTTTAAACATTTGAATACCTGGAGCAGATTTCTAATAAAAGATGTATTTTTAATGTGTTCAATCAAATTAGAAGTTTGTTTTTGTACAAGTAATTTGATTAAACAAATGCAGAATATAATGAAGCTACGATGAGTCAGCCACTTTCTGACTAACCCCTCCCTCCAGAGCCACAGAAGATATTATACAACTGTTTACTCCTCATACTGAGTAAGCTACGCTTCCTGTGTAAAATTGGCGGCGTGCCCCTTTAGAGACAACAGAGTTCATACAGCATGCACAGAAAGTGAGAAGAACGGGGGTGTCAATGGGGGCCAACAGATCATTTTAATGCTGCACAGTACAATTTTTAGGAAATCCAAATCCAAAACTTCTTAATAATAAAATGTATTTTAATTTGCTTATGTTGATCAAGTTTCCACTGTTAAAAACAACATTTTAAACTTTAAGTGTATGATATTATAATATAATAGTGTTACAAATTATGAAAATAATCACATAGAAGTGATGACGTCCTCCCTAAATGGCTGTCTTGCATTTTAGAAACTCAACAACTTGGTGCCTTTATAAGAACAAACTAATTATATGTCGCTCCAGTAGCCATTGTGCTGCAGACTGTGTGCTAGTGTGTGGAAAGAAAGCAGCAGTATATGGCTAAGAGGAAGTGGTGACGCCAAGGGACAGAACGAATGAAAGACACTGGCGAAAAAAGGGAGGGAGCTTTGGAAGACAAAGGGAAAAGCGATGTAGGAGAGGGGAGGTGAGCAAGACGCTGAAGAATAGCTCGAGCGTCTTTGTCTCTGACAATTGGACAAACGCTGAAAGATGTTGTTGCCTCTGTGAATGCGTGTGTGAGAGGTAGACGGACTGCGCCAGTGAGCAATGTGTTAGATAGTTTCCTACAAAACAATATGACAAGTTGAGTCACCTTCCACAAGTACATGTCCTGGCTTTGTTTGTCACGCCGTTTATGTGCGTGACACCACGCTGTCTTGTGCTTCTCGGAGCGTGTCTGTCTGCGTCTGCATCGGTCTTTTACTTGATGAACATCACATTGTCTGTTGTAACCATCAGGGGGCGTGTGTGCTCACCCTCCTGCCTTTCTTTTACCTCCTCATTAGTGTCGCCCAATGGGACGCAAACATGCCGAGTGTACAAGTTGTGCATCCAAACACAGTCTTGTGTGTTCACTAATGAGACGAACTATGTCACTGGCATCCTCCTTTACTGAGTGTCCTAATTAAATCAATAACTCTCCAGGATGTTAATGAAGAGAAGCAAATGAAGGGCTTTTAGGCCAATGTGAATTGTGCAAAAGGGGGCTGTAGTTCAATAACAGGAAGACCTATATTTAATATCCTCATCGCAGGCCAGAGAACAGAGGGATGTGTGTTGTTACCTTGGCAACAGACACACCTCTACTACAGTATCCCATCACCCTCACTAACATCCACTCCGACCTTCTATCAGTGTGGCAGTGTTGACATCACTCAGGACAGAATTGCGCAGCCGCACCTGTAGCAATGAATCCAGGAGGCTAATTTAGCCATCAGTTAATTTCAGGGTGTCTCACACTGTAGAGAGCAAGATAACAGCACGCTGCGCTCGCAGGTGCAGTGACGCACTCCACCGTTGGTAACTAACAGTGGATCAAAGCCGGGCAGAGAGCGAATAAAGCGAGGTAGAGCAGGATGAGATGGAGGGACAGATAAAGACAGACGTGCAGATGGACAGAAAGATGGGCTGGCAGATGTGCCGGAGTGGGTGCGGGCCGGGGAAGCCTCACTTTGTTTCTGTGTGGGGATTACACAAACACGACGTAGCGATCATCACACTCATTGAGGAGACAGTGCCTACACAGTACCGCGAACCTGCTGTGTGGGTGTCTGGCACAACGCTGATTGACTGACACTCCGTGGTGGCATTTAGACAAAGTTGTGCCTCAGCAGGCGGGCGTGCAAACACAACGTGTACAGACACACGCTGACACACACACACACACACTTGCACAGCTGGTACTGTGGGTGTGTGTGTGTGAAGGGGAGACCTGTGAGGTGTTGGTCCCGGATGGCCAGTGGGCACTAAAGCTAGTCCACAAGTCCAGATAAGGACAAAGCAGGAGGTGTGAGGGAACAACAACACACACACACCGTGCAACGGATCCCCTCAATTACTCATTTGTTTATCATTGCCTGTGGCTCAGCTGGCTTTGTGCAGAATGAAGCTTGTGTACTGTATACACGTTGATGTGTGTGCATGTGTGCGGCCATGCATACGCCCTTACTTGTGACTATTTCTTCCCTCATATACACATCTGTTGAGCCGCCTGCGTGTTACTATGAATAGGTGAGCTTCTGTTGTCTACCTCCTCGTGGCTCTTGGTCTGAGCAGCAAACTACATTAATTTTCAATGTCACACATACAAAAAACAAAGAAGAAGCTGGAATTATTCTACAAGGTCGACTAACATAAATTAATTATACTAACAAAATGCTCTTCAGAAACTATAAGGGTTGATATATTTACACAGCTCTTTATAGATCCTTCTATAGCTCTTTACGTAAGCATTTCCTAAAGTACTTTACAGAGACAGAGCCTACTGGACCAAACTAATCAATGATCAATGAAAGCAAAATTGAGTCATACATTAAGCAAAAGGAAACAGGAAAGCAGAGAGAGAGCTTAAAAGCTGATGACATCTTGAAAGCCTGCATAAAACTCTTTATTCTCAGAGCTTATGCTAATACTTTTCAATCCTATTGTAGTTGTGGTTCCTCGTGGTGTGCTGGTCCTTTGCATTGCTATAATGCTTTAATCTCTGGGTGCAGCTTCTTATGATGTTTCAAAATTGCACAAAATGGAAAAAAAAGAAGGATGTTTTTGTAGTTATGTAGGGAAATACTGGCTACTGGTGTTTCCACCTCTGCTACTGACAGATACATTTATTTTTTTTACATGGTCACTGGATGATAGAACAATATATAGATGTTCACAGTGACCTGAAAGATAGAAACACCTAATGCAATACAGTACAATAGCCCTGCAAATAATATAAACTTGGTCCAGAACAAGAACACTATAAAGCCTCAAACTGAGTCAATACACAAACAAATGAGTACAAGATGAAAAGTTCCCTGAGGTAACTTCTGTTAGGATTTGACGCTATATAAATAAAATTGAACTGCATTGACTGCAGTATATTGTAAAGTGTTTCTAATATTTTGTCCATCTCATTTACATTGATGGATGAGCAAAAATTTAAGAAATAACTAACACAAGTACAACGCCACAAACTAGGCGTCAAATCAAAATGGACATTTTTCAGTGTCAACACTGTTAGAAGTTTCATAAAGGTAGTAGCATTACAATGTACAGGGATTTCTATTCTTTTGGTCACTCAGTCTATTAAAGTAGTAAATCTTTAAACTACATTTGATTTGATGAATGAAAAGGCAAATGACAGTTGTATTTATCACACACATTATCATTGTCACAATTGATGCTATCTTGCTATCTTACAGCTGGTGGTCAAACACAAGCAGTGACAGCTTGAGGCACAGACACAGCAAAACAGACTTGAAGTGGCATGCATATTAAGGCATCTGTTGTGTTTTTGCTGTCTTTCTGGCTCCATTACTAGCCCCCCCCCATTTATCAACTAATTAACAAGAATATTTAAGAATAATATCAAGAATATTTGAACTGTAGTGCAATAGAAACAGGAAAATAAGCCATATGAACTGAGAGGAATTACATTTGACAAGTCTAATTCAGATCTACATATCTCAGATTGTGTTTAAAGAAATCAAAATGTTCTTAAATAGTAATAAAGCACACAGTCTATCTGACCACTCTTGCCTTGTTTAGCCAATTAATTCCATGTCATGTCTCCATCATCAGAAGAATTGTGTCAGGAGCTATAATTAATACAAACAGCATGACTAGGGCATGTCGTAGTTAACCTCCACAACAAATACTACTCAATCACGGTTGTTTTGAGTGACTCTCTCCTGGCACCGAATTCTCCCTTGCGGTTGAATCATAATTCGGGGGCATCCTCCTTTCCTACGAACCATCTAAGCCCTTTTCTGTAGCTCTCTGTCTGGCTGCGGCGCGCCGGAAACAGACCATAACGGTCTCTTAGAGAGCCAGCCAGGAAACGAGCTGTGCGCTCTTCTCCTACCCGTCCTCCCCTCCTCCACAGAACCCAGTCATTGCCGGGCACCGTGCCTTGGCTCGGCACCCCCCCCCCTCCCTTCACTGTTTCTACTTTCACTCTGTCGCCCTCCCTCCCTCTTGTTCCTATGCGCGTCGAGAGTCTCCTCCTCTCACAGAGTCGGAGCGCACGTCTCCAACCAGCCTTTACGCGCGTACAAACTCTCTAAGAGAATCCCCTATGGTCAGCCCCTCCCCTTTCCGTTTTCTTGACGCCCTCACTCATTCATGACCCGGGATCGGTGACGTAGGAGATTCCACGGTGCCCACTGCCGTAGGCAATTGCGGGATGCTTGAGTATATATGGGACACTGGTAGCCATCAACCGGTACACTCTCAGTCGCTCCGACTCGGGAACCAGAGCATCAGCGGAGATAGCAGGCTTTACTTCGCCCTCTTAGGCTAACTCGCTTTGGTCTTTGGTTCAGGATGGAAACCTCTTCGATTTTTCGGAGCCGACGATGCTCCATCATGCGCAACTGCAAAAGTAAGTTTCTCTCTGTCTTCTTTGGTTTTGGATACCCCATGGACATTACAGGCATAGAGCTAACGCTGCTTTTCATTACTTGTGCAACAATTTCCAAGTTTTTAATCTAAGAACGCTTCAGGTGCTTTGATATATTAAATGTAACATTGAAAATGGATACATGATTGGATGGATGATAGAAAGTCGAACGGAAACTCGGAAGTTCTGTCAGAAAATGACTTATTTTCTGACTTATAATAGTCAAGTTGCAGGATGTGAAGTGGAATATAATAAGAACGTCCCATTGACTCTAAGAAATAGCTGCTACTGTATGTTTTGACTGAACACTTTTGTGATCATACTGTGCGTAATGGTCGGTGCAAGTGCGGTGCACTTACTGTAGAGACATAAAGCTGTAATGTTCCACCTGTTATTCTAGATCTAATTCCAGCTAAAATACCAGTGCATACATGCAATAATAGCAAAATAAACACAAAGCCTCATTTTAACATGCAATACAAAATAAGCGCAAATATTCACGCGTTTGGACTCAGTATGTTGATGTAATGCATGACAGATGATTTCAGCAACAAGGACAGCTCCCGCTCACCTCTCTCTCTCTCTCTGCTCTCCTCTAGGCGGTCTCTCCCTCTGGCTGGTGGTGTGGCTGGTCCTCGGTAAGCCAAGTCCGGCATCGGCTTGCCCGCACCTGTGCGTGTGCTACCCGACGCCCATGACTGTGAGCTGCCAGGCGCAGAACTTCACCGCCGTCCCGGTCGGAGTGCCCTATGATTCGCAGCGCGTGTTCCTCCAGAACAACCGGATCATGGAGCTTAGAGTTGGCTCTTTTGGCTTCGGGACTCAGGTAAGAACAAGTGGGGAAAACGGCATTTGCAGGAAGGAAAGGAGAAGTGTGAAAGTTCTATTTCAGCACGTTTTTAAAAAATGTTTTTCACATTTAAAGTTAAGTAATATCCACTGAGAAGGATAATCACCTTCGATTCGATTCATTTTCTTGCATCAGGTTCTGTGGCTGTTCTCCAACAACATCACGTGGATTGAGGCAGGGGCCTTCAGTGAGCTGAGGGACTTGGAGGAGTTGGACCTGGGGGACAACCCCAATCTCCACAGACTGGAGGGGGGAGCCTTCCGCGGCCTAGAGAAGCTCCAGAGCCTCCACATGCATCGCTGCCGGCTCACTGCCCTGCCCCATGACATCTTCCACAAGCTTTACAGCCTGCAGTTCCTTTACCTGCAGGTAGGGGCGATGGAGAGCCATACAAATGCATGCAGAAAACTCTGACACACAGTTAGATACACACACACACACACACACACACACACACACACACACACACACACACACACACACACATATGCAACCACCCACACATGTACATACACACTGTTAACTGACAAATGTCCAGTTACAAATATTACAAATCCCAGTGTGCCTGTTCTTTTCATGCTAAACCCTTTCCCTTCTTTCCTTTTCTTCCTCAGGAGAATAATCTCCACTTCCTGCAGGATGACATCTTTTCTGACCTCATCAACCTGAGCCAGCTTTTCCTGCATGGCAACCGAATCCGCACCCTCTCAGAGAATGTGTTCCGCGGACTGGTCAACCTCGACCGCCTTCTCCTCCACGACAACCGCATCAGGCAGGTGAACCGCCGCGCCTTTCGTGACCTTGGCCGCCTGACCATGCTCTTCCTCTTCAACAACTCGCTGGCTGAGATGCCCAGCCAGACCCTGAGGGACACGCAGGACATCGAGTTCCTCCGCCTCAACGCCAATCCCTGGTCCTGCGGCTGCGAGGCCCGCGCCCTGTGGGAGTGGTTCCGCGAGGCCCGTGTCTCTTCGTCTGAGGTGATCTGCGCCTCCCCTTCCACCCGCCGTGGCCAGGACCTCCGCTTCCTTCGTGAGATGGACTTCGCCCTCTGCCCCCTGCCCGACCCAGGCTCCATCGGCGGCTCCACCACCACCACCTTCAGCACCAAAACCCGCTGGTGGTTCCACAAGAACAAGCCCCAGTCGTCCACGAAAGGCGTCTTTGAAAAATCCTCGGAGACTGTCAAGGCTGGTTTGTATGGGAAAGGCCCGTCCACAACCACCTCAGTAGTCAAGTACGAGTTGGGGGAGGAAGAGCTGGCGCTGCCCAAACTCGACCCAGAAGAGTACTGGGCAAACTACGGCAACGAGGACTCAGGTGTCACCCTGCGATGCTTTGAGCTCGAATGTCCACCTGAGTTTGACCTGCCTCCATCTTCCTCCTCGCCCTCATCCTCTTCGCCATCTTTCCTCTCACTACTAGCCCTTTCTGTTTTCAGCCTCTGCCTCAACCTCCACCTGCTATTCGGCTGAATCTGACTCTTAGTACCACACCCCTTTCCCTTCCGGCCTGTTTTAAAGGCTGTGAGGATCCCTGTTAGACTTTCTATACCCCCTTTGCCCGCTTTGCTGTAAGCCATTCCTCAAGGCACAGCGAGGGAGATAGGGGGACGGTTAGATTCTGAATCTACCACCACAGGGCTTAACACTTTTCAGGGCTGCTAAGAGTTCTTCAGCTAAGGTCATATATATCTACAATGCTCTACAGGTATGGCTTTCTGTGTCTCACCTGTATGATGTCATGCTATGATTCCCTGCAATCAGGGCTACGAGGGCTGAGTCCATCACTAATATCAACGTGATTTGATAGCAGTTGTGAATGATGTCGTCAGTTTTGTCACCTCAACTTAGTTAGAACTACTAGAGCTATTAGTGCATCCAATCAACTGGCTGCTACGAATACTACAATTACTGTTAGAAACAGTGCACAGTAACGACAATGCTGTAACCACTTAAAGTGTCATGTAAATAGGTATGTATTTTTGTGAGTGTTCAAATTGATCCAGTACAATCACTTTCATCTTAATCCAGGAAATACTTTGAAGGCTAGTGCGAGTGAGAGTTTACTATGAGAGAGAGAGAAGAGGAGAAAATATACTGTGAAGCAGGGAGGGAGGGGAAAGAACGAGAGAGGAATGCAGGGACGTCAACGGCGAAGGAAAGTGACAGGGAGAGGTTTTTAAAGAAACAGGATTAGAAAGATGAAGAGAAAAAACAGAGGGAGGAGGAGTAGGGGGGGGTCAGCGTTCATGCAGCAATAAGAAAAGAAGCAGCGAGGATACAGCGCAGACACAAGGACAGTGTTGGCGGTAGAAGCAGCGACATGCAGGAGATAAGTAATAAATCCACTCATCAGTAGTTGTTCCACCCATCCAACTCATACCATCCACCATTTTCTGTAAAAATGGAGTTGTTTGCAACAACCACAGGGCAAGAATGCTTCCTGTCAGGAAGCCAGAGATTTCAGTTTTTGGATGTCTTTCTGTGACATATTGATATAATGTGTAAAGATTGTTGACTTGGATGCAGATGAACATCTTGATAAAAAGATACACCGAATATTTCCTGAATCCTGCTGTCTCTCATGCTTTTCTTTGGGCAATATTTGCAGAATGTTTTTATTTAAAAAACAAAAAAGGGGGGGATTTAAGGGGCTCTGCATGGTCATTTTGTGTTGAATGCAAAAGCAAATAGCAAATGTGGGACAAAACATCTACAAACAAAAACAAAGATCCACCTAAAAGTAGCAGATTGCAGCTGTGTGACTAAATCTGACAGAAGTGGACTTAAAGGTCTGACCACGTGGACCTGATGTCACAGCGAGAGGCCACTCAGAATGGCTCTGGCTGTGATGGGCATCTGTCTGTGTGTGTGGATGAATGTGGATGAATGGATTCACATGCTGGCTCCAGTGCAAAAGGCAACTACGTCAGCAGGCTTGTCACTCCGCTGAGTCACCGGTGGGTGATGCCAGATTGACAGACGAGGTGCAAATTGGCTGATTTGTAAATACACCAAGAGAGCAATGAGAGAGTCTGGTGACCGTCAGAGCTGGAGACAAATTAAGACTGACACACTGACATGCAGACAGACTGATGGGGACGATGTGAAGTGATAGAAGAAGGGTGGGCTTAAAAGTCAGGCTTACAGGGAATCGTTAATGCTGAGACGGCAAAAGTAAGCAGAAGAAATTCTCTGAAGAAGCGGAAGTAGTGCGAAATAAGGGAGAAAGAGGAAGTTACCAAATATAGGCATTCTCCTTCAGCGGTGTTTATTCATCGTCCACATTGCCTTGTAGGAAGCAAGATACTGTAGGTGTGCTGATAGTGTGCTGATGAATAGCAGCTCCTTTTCTTCCTGCCTTCACCGTTTTCCCAAAGCTCTCCCCGTCTCTCAAGGGCAGAGAAAGGATGGAAGGAGAGGTGCTCCAACAGAGGTGACGAGGGCATGGCTGAGATGTAGTGGGAGTGAAAGAGTAGGAGGTAATGTTAGAGAGGCACACACACACACACACACACACACACACACACACACACAGATCCACCACAAAGCCAGCTGGCCTTGCTTCAACAGAAACAATCTTTCTTTTCTCTATCTGGTTCTGACAGTTATAGAAAAACGACTGCCTCTTTGAGATTTTTTTGTCAATGGAGTCTGGAATGAGAATAAGAATAATCTGGGCAAATATTCGGTGTCATCTCGCAGTTTATTCTCTTATTGAGTCTCGTGGAGGAGGTCAAACTGAGCCCAGGTGCTCTTCAGTGGCCATGACAGTGAGGTCACTGTCAGACGACCAAAGTGCCAGTTATACCATTTCCCTCAGTTTCCTTGTTCAAGTTAGTCAGTTTGAACGTGGTATGTTTTGTATCTGAGAAAGAAATAATTCTATATGACAGATTGGCTTATTTGTTATTTATTTTTACTGTAAAAGAGAAAAAAATATGTTGAAAGATGCAGCATAAAGGACGAATAAATTCATACTCGTTTTAACAACATGTTTTTTGTGTGGGCGTTTCATTCTATGTCTTGGCGATTGTCCACTCAAACACCCAAAGCAATCAAAGCGCACATACACACTCACCCACACACACACACACACACGTGGACACACACACACACGTGGACACACACACACACACACACACACTTGCCATTGTGCAAGTCCTCCAGGCAGTCCAGCTTTCTCAACTGTGCAACTATTCAGCTGAGAAAGACGGAGAACAGGAAGTGTGGAGATGAAAACAGAGCCCGGGCAGTGTAAACTACTACATTACTATACTATTCATAGACAATTGTGCAAAGTGCAGTGACCCTATACTGTACAATGCTTGAATTACATGAGCAACAGCTGCTCCTGCACAATGCTGACAGCATATAATCAAAAAAGAGGCAGCAATAATACTAATTAAATAATAATGGTTAATAAAAGTAAAAATAAAATAATAATAATAATAATAATAATAATAAAGGTCCTCCTGTTCATTCTAGCAGTCAAGAGATCCCTTCTTAACCTGATTCCAGTGTAAGTCATAGGGGTTAAAATCCATTGCCCTCTGTGCAGAAATGCATTTAAAAGTTCAGCTAAAGTTAATATGAGGCTTCAGTCAAATCAAGTGGGTATTTTCCAAAGTTACTGTCTTTTTAGTACAAAATTCCCTCTGAACTGCAGTGGAGCGACAGTACTAAAAAGTTTGTAACTTTGGAAGATAACCCACTTGTTGAAGATACCCACCTCTGAGAATGGCGGTGGATCGAATTTCATTTGTTCTCCTTAAAGCATTTAAACACGAGGTCACAGCCACGCTAACGGCTCTGTGAGGCTGTGACCTCGGCACAGCAATGCCTTGAGCTAAATGTTCCGGGGTCAACATCAACATACTCACAATGAAAATGCTAACATGCTGATGTTTAGCAGGTAATCTTTACCATGTTCACCAGTTTAGTGTGTTAGCATGCTAACATTTTGCTAATTAGCACTCAACACAAAGTACAGCTGAGGCCCAGGGGAATGTCATTAGTTTTGCATGTATTTGGTCATAAACCAAAGTGTTGGACAAATGAAAGGTTTGACCTGATGATGGCGCTAGAGGAAATGTTAAGGGATCACTAAAGTTATTACAGTTCATCTTGACGGGGCATGAATGTGTGCACCAAGTTCCATGGCAATCCATCCAATAGTTGTTGAGATATTTCAGTCTGGACCATCCATAGAGCCACACAAACTCAATAGCAAATTGTATTTCCAGAAACAATATCCAGGTTACTTTGATAAGTTATTGGATTATCCAGAGTGACCAGGATATTGTTTTAGAAGAAAAAACACAATGCTCATTTTTTATTATGGTTTTTTAGTGCCCTGAAGAGCGGAAACGAAATTCCATTCATCTCCATTCTAGAGGTGGATGTGTGTGATGTGTGTTCTTTAACAGCTCAGACAGCTGTTCTGCTGCGTAATGGCTTGTTTTTGCCTCTTTCATATTACTGCTGATATTTATAATTATTTAATTTGCAGCAGTAAATAAGTTGCATTTGAGTTTGTTGTTGTCATGGGAACTTTGAATCCTTCATAGAGTTATTGAGCAGGCAGGTAAATATACAAACAGTTATTTGGTAGACAAAGGAAGATGTGTTTTTTCTTCAGGTTTCTGGGGGAGAGGCATAAATCTTCAATAAAAAGAATTTCTTTTTACACAGTTATAATTATAATTGTAATTTACAATACTTATGTGCAAATGTCACTTTGTCCAACAGTATGTCTGTACCAGACTTCATTCTGAGGAAACAAAGCAAACAGAAAGCTGTTACATACAAAAGTCATAGACAAGCACACACACAAACAGACAGATCACCCTCGGTGGTATCACAGCTTATTATGCCTATATAAGGATGAAAGAAGCACATCAGACAGCTCATCCTTCACGTTCCCATTGGTCGCCAAGCTTTTGTGTGGCAGAAAAATTCCATGACGCACCTTCTTTGCAGCGCACATATAAACTGTGTGGGTTCGATTGGACGACGGCCGTGTCACTCAACCATCGGACACAGTGGGAGGCGGGACGTGAGCGTGTCTGTGGAAACTACAGTATGTTGAATAGATGAATAGTGATTCCCAGTTTATTCATGAGAAGGAGCAAAACCGAGAAGGGGAGGTGACTGGTTGCTGCAAGCTTCTTCAAGTGCGTCACTACTTTGTCACAAGTTGCCTCCACCTGCTGGGCCCCCGTCCCTCTCGCTTTCTTTCTCTCTCTCCCTCAGACACATTTTCACAAACGTGCAAACTATTTCTCACTTTCTCACGCACATACGCAATTTGCATGGGGGTTCATCCTTTCGTGTGTTCAGGAGTAGAACTTATGCAACCTGACCAGACAACATCTCACCAGGTCTCTGCGTCTTTGCTTTCACACCTCCCCTCTCTCTCTCCAAAGCCGCCCCTTGACGTCATGTCCTTTGCTCTTCTCCTTGCATCTCATACACGTTTTCTTCCTAACATGTAACCTCCAATATGAGCCGACAAGCTCCTCTTATTCATGGAGTTTCTCTCACTCATTCATAGAGTTAACTAGAAATGTGTCTATTCGATCATGCCATGTTAACTCATGTTTTCCTTTTGAAATCGTTCTTTTACATTTCTTAAATAAAAAAAAAGCCTCTTGTGCATATACAAGAACATATGGACACATACAGTATACAAGTGGTTGCTATCCTGAGCTTTTACACTTTATCTCTATGGTAATATCTGAGGATCATTATGCCACCTACAATAAATACACATGTATGAACATGTCAGACAACATAGAGGAGGCCTGCAAATAGATAGTGAGCAGAGGCTGTTACTCAGTATGTGTAATAAAAAGACTGAAAAAGGTGAAAAGTCACTGACGCCAATATGGGGCGGAAAACAGAGCTCGCTGTTGACAGAACGAGATGAAAATGAGAATTTGTGTGAAAGAGAGGGAGACAGAAAGATAGCAACAGAAGAGGTGTGAGGTTTGAGTAATGTACTTGGATCTCTTCGCAGCCGAGAACATTTGGAAGGCTTAAGTGTGCGCGCGCACACGTGCGAATGCACCCTCGTTGGCAGCCTTTGCCGTTGCTGGTATGGCTTGAGAGAGGCCCACTGGGAGACAGACGTTCCTCACAGCATCACACAAGCGGGATCCACGCACATGCATGCCTGCACACGTGCACACCTACAAACATGCAAACAAAAGATATACTCTTACGTGCATAAGCAGCACGGACTCGCCACATTTTCTCAACCAGATGGCTCTAAAATATCTGCAGGTTTTCCAAGACATAAGCGTTTGCATTTCAGTGTGTATTTTAGAGTTTCTCAGGAGATGAGTGCGTCATGAACTCTGCTGTGATCCTGTCCCCCCTGCAAATATATATTTTTACAAAAGTCTACCCTTTTACAGAAATATTGATGTGCGCAAGTACAACACTCCACACAGAGGGCTGAGTGTACCTAACACACGCATATGCAAACATACCCCAGCACAAACACACAGCAAACAGATGGACACACGCGCATACAGATGTCTCAGACGGATTCTGACATCATCTGTCAGGTTGTCGTATAAAGTGAGACGACAGAGAGAGGATAGGGGGAGGAAGGGGTAGAGAAGAATGGTGATTGGCTGAAGAGAAATCAAAGCAGAGAGGAGGAAAAAATTAACAGAAGAGAGGGCAGGACACCGGGGAACAAAGTCAAACTGAAGGGCAACAAGAAGTGTGAAGAACAGGCAGTAAAAACAAAAGAGAAAACAGAGAGATAACACCACAAGTGATAGTTTGCACATTTTACTTTCCAAGCCATCTACTACAGGAAAGGTACTTAGCACCTGTTGAGTCTGCCCTTCCCTTCTCACTGCAAACCTCTCTCCACACCTCACTCAATTATTTGATCCTCTTTCATTATCACCTCAAGCTGAACTCATGTAGTGAGTGTGATATGGTTAGTGTCACGTCCCGTGAATTTGCTTCCTGTTATATTGTGAAGTATTGTCTTTCCTGTTTCTTGTTGGTTCCTGTTGATTGCCTGCACCTGCTCCCCTTTGCACACCTGCCCCTGATTCCCTTGTTAGCCCTTCCCTATTTGTACCTGACCTTTTCCTTTGTTCCTCGTCGGTTCTTTGTATCTAGTTGGTTGTACTGAGTTGTGTGTGTATCGAGTTCTGTGCCCTGTATCCTGTGAGTTCTCTTGCTTGCCTTCCCTGTCCCGGAGTCTGGAGGAAATACAACTTAGAAACTGCTAGAGCCTCCTCGTCTGTTTGCGCTTGGGTCCTCTCCCTGCTCCCACCTTAACAGTTAGAGTCACGTCCTGGACATCTGGCTCCCAGTAAAATGGCAGATTGTACCCCAAGTAGCTGGGCACATCAGAGCTGTTTTTAAGTCAGGTCACAAGTCTTCATGAGCAAATTGCAAGACAGTTTCAAGCAGGAAGGAGGAAGGAAGGAAAGGAAGAAACAGGAAGAGAGAAACAGGGGCGAGGGTTAGGTGGGTATTTATGGAACGAATGAGGTGTAGTCCTGCTCCTGAAATTCTGCTAGATAGCTTCAATTACATAAAAACTTTTAACACAGGAATGTAAGAAACTGTAAGATACTATAATGTTAGTAAGTAAACTACATATGAGAAATGGTAAATTAATGCTATTCTGACGTGTGTGTGTGTGTGTGTGTGTGTGTGTGTGTGCGCGCGCGCACATACATCATGCCACCCCTGCATAAGTCAGTACCCCACTCGGGCCACCCCAGTCAAAAAAGTCTGGTCACGCCTCTGGTTTCAAGCCCTACTGGTCTCTGAATGCTGACCATTAAAGTCACACGGCAGAGAAACATTTTTCTTTCAAAGCAAAGTTTCTGGATAGAGATGTTTCATGCATTACACCAAACACTTTTAGACACATTTTAGAACCGGAACTAACGTTTATGTTAACGAGAGCTTCTGAGAACACACCACCATTCAATCAGTTTCCATTCAATCAGTTTCAACAGAAACTGACCTCTTGTAAAATAATTACAGCAACACAAGCTGATGTGCCCAAAGTGATGCGGTGACTTGCAGAAATTTCCAATACATAATACTTGGAAAAAAAATAGATCATTTGAAAAGAATTTCTTTAGGACTTTGATGACATTTGGTATCCCTTCCTCTTTTATTTTCAAAGTCAGCATAGTCAGTCTGAACTTTACTTGACACAGTTGTAGAGTTATTTTCTTTTCTTTCCTTTATCTTTCCATTTTTTCAGTTTGTGTGTATATAATAATGTCTGTCTATGCCTATCAACAAGTACTGTATACTGTACGTATAGGGCCTATGCACGTAGTCGCCATTGGTACGGTGTAACCCCTTAACACAGAAGCACCATGAAAGTTTTAGAGGCCCTGAAAACTTGAGTTCAAAGCAATTCTTAACCACATTAAATGTTCCTGACTAAACACACAACAATCTGAGTTGAAGTAAAAAAAACAAAAAAACATCCGTAACTTTTATCTGTTAAGAATTTAACACTCAAAAACTGGTGTGGTTTGATCAGATTTGACAGCATAAGCAAACAACCCAAGGCCTGTCTTCACATTTCCATTCAAATGTTGCTAAATTATGAATGGTGCACGAAAGTAGGTGACATTGTTTAAACTTTGCCAGAAAATTCTTCATGTGCTGTCAAACCCTGTGGCTCATAGTAAGAGGCTAAGTGAGAAAATAGGTTTTCAGGGCCTTTAGGGCAATATACCTCCCAGCTGGCCTGGGCACAGCTCGGGGTTGACCAG
Organism: Maccullochella peelii; assembly: GCA_002120245.1. Taxonomy (NCBI): domain Eukaryota; kingdom Metazoa; phylum Chordata; class Actinopteri; order Centrarchiformes; family Percichthyidae; genus Maccullochella; species Maccullochella peelii. The sequence continues at coordinate 11,050 of LKNJ01004748.1, read as the reverse complement.
GACAAGCTGCAGGTCGTTGCAGGGACAAGAAGCTTGCTTGTCATATGAGGCATGACATGGATAGACAACTTCAAAAATGAAGGATAAATAATTCAACATTTCCTCCCAAAGTGAATACACAGTGTTCAATTATGATCTTGAGGAAGCAGTGGTGTGTCCCACAAAATTTAAATTCTTTTGGCTAATGTTAATAACCGCCAGAGGCTAAAAAGCTCAGAGAAAATATTTCTGGAAACTAAGGGGGTGTGCATGTCTGATCTCTCTATCTCATATAATCATGATACAGCACCAATAAATTAGTCCTCCTACCCGCAGTTCCCACTCCTCTATGTCCTTATTTCCCTCTGTGCCTCACTGATCAACTGTCACAGACCAACTACATCACAAGCTTAAAGCCAAAGCTGCTTTCAGCTTCCATGAAGCCGGCAAGCCTGTGCAGATCACTGCCCCCTTCTTTCCCTCCAGTCCACGTTTTTCGGACTCACATGGAGCCTCTCCCCCTCTTTTCTCCTGATCACCCCTCTCTCTTGTATTCTGCAGCACAGAATGAAACTTTGTGTTCATCCCAACATCTTCCCACCTCTTTGTCTCTCTTTCCAACTCCCTCCTTTCTCACCCTGTTCTCCCTCCCCTTTTCTTCTCCTCTGTCATCCTCGGGTACGCTCTGTTCTACCGGTGATGACTGGCCGTGTCACTGAGGTGTCACCTCATTTATACTCATCTTTCTATTTTACTGTTCCAGTAACTGTAATCCAGTGTTAATTTCTTGGCGGGGCTTTAGCTCCATTAGGCTCACCCTAGTGTCACAGCAGTCCTTTCCAAGTAATTGGACAAGTCAAAATAAACTTAAATAAAGTCATCTGATTTACTGCAATATTTAGTTGCAACCCCAAAAGTCTATGACACAAAGACATCAGCAGACACTCTGCATCAATCCTGGTGATGAGCTGCCAGCCATGTATTGCAGCCATCATCACTTCTTGCCGGTTTTGAGAACTTTTATGGTTTCTGTCTTGTCTTCAGTGCTGGCAAGATGCTAGTTAGCTCGACTTGTTAGTGGCTAGCATGTTGTTGGCTGATGAGGTTACTGTGACGGCCCTAGGGCCTGCCAGGGCTTGTGTGTGTTGTCTTTCAGTGTTGCTGGTTCCTGGTTGGTTTGCCTGAACAAGGTTAAAGTAACCACTTGAACCTCATTGATCCTGTTTTACTTCTAATCCAATGTGCTGGGATTAAAACATTAAAAACACTGTGTATTGCTTTCTAATTGCACTGTAGGCAGTTTGAGGGTGACTAACGCTCACCAGGAAGCAGGAGAAGCAGCAGTAAACATGACTAGACCAGAGGCATGGCGGGGGAACAGGGAAATGACGGACCAGGACAGAGGCCTCCACACTGTAGCCCACTCAGCACAAAGTGAACAGCCTGGGCCACCCGGGGATTTGACTCAGTTCATCACTCAGTAACAAACATAACAAGGACAGTTGTTTCCCTGCAGTGTGAGTGAGAGAACTGCTGCTACTCTGAAGAAGCAGTGTTGCTGGCTCTCGTCCAGTTCTCTCTTCTCCTTTCCAGTCACAGCAGAGACATTTGCATAAATGACTGAAGTCTTAAACGGCTGCAGAGTTCACTACCTTCTGAATCGCTTGGGGGATAAGGCTTTGTTAAGATTTAGTTTTGGAGTTTGATCAGACAGACACTTTCTGCATTTCTGTATTGCTTCAGCAGTATGGTCCCCTTAAACACCCCTTATTGGCCAAACCCCACCTGTGAATAGTCCGGACCAGCAGGATACTGCACCTAATTTTGAGTTTTGACAAACTTCTAAAACTGTTTAATGTTCTTGTTAAAAGGTGTGGGTTGCTTAGTCAGATGTTGTCCATATAAATTATGGTGTATTTACATCCTCTGTGGGAAGGTTTTATGGATGGCAGTGCACAGTTTGCATGGTTCAGATTTTAATGCATACAGAAAATGTGTCTGGTATAATGGCTTTAGCTGTGGGTGCCTTTTGAGTTTACTGAGTCACCAGCTAAATGAGGTTAAAAACAAGCTATCACTCATGCCGCTGCAACACTAGGATAAAAAAAATCTAAATGTGTCTCGGGGATCACCAGATATGGATGATCAAAGTGTGGCAAATCAGTCAGAGGCTTAAATGACGCCACGGACTGACAAGAAACTCTCCTGGCTCTGAGAAATCTTTGGTCAGTCTGACCTTGGAATAAAGAGACACAGATGATGAAAAGCAGCAAATATTTTCTCTGGCAAGCACCAAAAGATGATGCAACATCTAAATGACAGGAAAACTCTCTCTGAATCGCAGATGCTACCAGTAATGTCAATGTAAGTTTAGACTGAGATATTGGGGCTGCGTCATGAAGCCAATCAGGAGAGAGGCTTAAATGTCCTCACCTATCATATGCGTAAAAGGAATCAGTTGACGTTGTGAAAATTACGCTTATTCACTTTCTTGTTAAGAGTAACATGAGAAGATTGATACCACTGTCATGTGCTTATTTCTTAAAGCTCAGTACTGAACACATTGTATCTCATTTGTTTAATCCAAACTCAAACATAAATGTAACGACAAAGACTCCCGAAAGTCTTGAACTTTGAAGTGACTCAAGCTAGCTGTTTCCCCCTGCTTCCAGTCTTTACCATAGCCTGGATATAAAGATGGACGACGCGTCTCCACTTCCTCCCACTGTACAAAAATGAAGCCAGAATATCCCCGATATGGGCGCCGCCATCTTGCCCTGGTGACGTCATTTGGAGCCAGAGACTGCGCAGTAGTGATCCACGGCTCGAGGTCCCGCCCATACACCCGCCTGAACCAATCGCGAGCTCACTCACAGTTCTTTTTATAGCATCAAATAACGAATTAAAACCAAACTTATCAGAAAAATGAACACTTCACTTGAACAAACATCAGCGTGATAAGAACTACCTAAAATGTCAGAAACTATCTTTGGGAAAAATGTATTTGCTGTGAACTTTGATTTTTCAGTTGTCCCATCTGCTAACATGGAGGGGGTGGGGTTTATGACCTATACTGCAGCCAGCCACCAGGGGGCAATCCAGATGTTTTGGCTTCACTTTTGGGGGAGCTGTCATGTCATCTATCTTTTTATACAGTCTATGGTCTTTACGCTAAGCTCATCTCTACATTGGATGGTACCAATCTTTTCATTAAATTCTCGGCAACAAAACATATAAGCGTATTTCCCAAAATGTCAAACTATACCTTTAACAATGCTCTCCTGAGGCCAATTAGCTAGCACTCAAAACCATCATGGATCAATAAATATACAGTAGATGATAAATAATGAGCTAATTTACAGTACAAGATAATTTATATAGTTTACTTTTATCAGGACAAAATTCTTTGTCACTTCATAACTGCGACATTCTTTGTCATACCAATAGATTTTATATGTATTTTCTTTATTTTAGTTTTATTTGCAAAAATGCTAAGGAGAGCACAGAACAAGAGGGTTAAATAAATTACAGTAACTGTGATCCTAAGATGATACTAATCATATCATAGCAAAAGTGAGTGTGTGAGTGGGAGGCAGCATGTGCTCATAGTACGTATATTGGAAAAGAGAATGAGAGATGAAGATTAGGAGAGTGTGTGTGGGTGTATTTGTGTTTGTGATTCTGCATTTTTGAGCGAACATTTTAAAAGGTATTACTCAAGGTTTGTGTCATTAGTGAGTTCTAGTTTGACATTACTGAGAGCTGTAGCGTCTTGTTTATTACTTTTGCTTGTATTATATAACTATGTTTCTGCTTTACCTGTGTAGGAAAGGGTTCGTTAAGATGCGCCGATAAAGTCTTTCGAAGCAGACAGTGCTGGTACTCATTTGCATGTAAAGGAGACAGGAAAGTGTCTTCTAACTTTTTTTTCGTGAGGTGCCTGTCGGACTGAAGGAATGAGCTCCGTCATTCAGCTCACACTGAAATGGTTACAGGTAAAGATCCTTGAAAAGTGCTCCTGTTATGAAAAGTTTGACGGCCCCTCCGGTTTTTCTTTCATTCCTGCCTTCCTCCACTCCAACATTTGTGTATCATTTCACATGCATCACAACCAGAAGGCGTCATCCCAGTTAAATATAGACTCCAACTGATCCCACCCTCATGTCACATTTGGCATGCTTGGACTTATCTGATGTACACTGATTCTTTTTGATCTCAACAGGCCTTTTGAGAATTCTCGGACTAGACGTGAGTCACTCCCCACCAGTTTCCCTGCATCCTCCCAGCCCCTCACCTTCTGCCATCACCGCCGTGGTGTATTTTCATTCAGTGAAAATTGAATTAGCATCACATTAGCATTAAATTAAATCCCTTTGTAGTTCTAATGGATAAACTGTATCTTTTGTGGCTCAATCTTAAGTCTCGAGCCAACATTGAAACAGGTGGTGTTTGTGTATGTTATTATTGTACCCATTCAAAACCTGCTTCTGTCTATTTGTCTGCATAATTCTAGTAATTTGCAGTTTAGCAGTGGATCAAGAATTTCCTTGAACAATATGTTCAGGTTCAGGTGAAATAATAAGAGACATTCTTACCAAATATGACGTGCATCCTGTTTCACTATGTATGTAAAGATGGCTCATGATCAGTGTTGGGCAAGTTATAGTCAGTCTGTGCTTTCCTGTTATTCAGCATCAGGAAATGTTAATCATTTTCTCCTGTAGACTCAGTCAGTATACCTCTATTTTTTTTATAGTGTCTATATTTAGCAATGATTTGGCTGAGAGGTGCTAAAAAAAGCAGGGGCTTAGCACTGAACAGTGTGGGACACCACTTTTAACTGTGAAGAAAACATCTTAAGAACTAAATTAAAAAAAACCCCTCATAACACTGAACAACAAATGAACTGCAATAGAAACACTGAGACTAAGGCAGACTAAGGCAACACTGGTGCTGGGCAAGTTATAACTCAATTCAAAATATTTTATTCGACCCTCAAGGTGAGAGTGTCTCTGATAGATCCCTAAGTTGAGCACTAAAATCCTGAGTGTCAAATCGATGGAAGAATGTATTTAATTCATGTGGCAGAGTCTCAGATCTGCTATTCTCTGTATGGATGGATTTAGGGCCTATATTGGTGTTTGTCTCACTCTAAAAACAACTGCAAAGCCTCTGGGCCACCATAGTATCTCAAAACAGAGATGGTATAGAGAAACCGAACACAACAGACAGCACAAGCAAGCATTATTGCTGAAAGAAGTTGTCTACTAGTGCTATACCTGCATCCTCTGTATCCTAATCACATATATTTTTTAAAGTTTGATATGGAGGAAAAAGCACAGAAAAAGGATGTTCAAAAACATGACGAAGGTCTTAAAGCTCAAAACAGACTTCAAACTGTAGTTCAAACAGCAGACGAACCAGAGGTACAGCGGATCTTTTATGAAGGGCTGATGGAGATGGTACCAGACACTGCCTTCAGAGGCTTGAGACATCACCCTGAGAGTCTCCTACTCTATACTGCTATGACAGGTGAGATTACCACATAAATAATATACTTCTGCGATTGTTTCTGCAGTTTGGATTCTCTAATCTTTGCTTATATACTATATAATTTAAACTTCATGTGTAGTATGTACTGAAAAATGATCTGCTCCTACTATTTCTGACTTACAGTGATGGTGCATACGGTAGAACTGAGGCACCAAAGTAAAACGTTACTGAGGTTGATTCTTCTTTTATTCCCTGATTAAGCAAACCAATACATAAGAATGGCCCTGTGAACATAACATACAGGGTAGTGAGTGTTTTCTAATACTGCACAGCCGGACCTCCAGGACTGTTTGAGCCCAAAATGTAGACTGAAGTTCTTATAAATGGCAGTCAGATTAACGCAGTGTATTTTCAAGGCCACTGATTACAGTTTGTACAGACATGTATCCAGTGAAAATCAAACTTCTGTATCATATCTTGTCTCTTAGTATTGTTATTGTAACAATACTTAGAATTTCTATTTCATCAAAATTTCAAGGCCTTGAAATACATTGAAGAGGGAAAATAATATATCTGCAGCAGAACAGACTTAACTGTCTTTTTATTGATTACTATGAAAGCTGTGCTTTCACTTGGAAACCCTGTTCACTACAAAAGTACTGGAAGATATGTAGATGAGAACAAGGTCAAACTTTGTAGGCTTACTTACTTACTGGCTGCAACCATGGACAAGAAAGCTTTTGAGTTCTATAATAGGATTGTCTTTTTTTAATTTTTGGTTTGGTTTATTGACATATATTTGGTTTATTTGAATATATTTGTCAGGGAGAGAACGATAAAGTCCTGGACTTATTACCGTCATTGTAGTGTTTCACAGTCAAGATGGAGACAGACATTAAGAAATATTTGAAAACAGTAACTAAAAAACTAGAAAAGTGGATCATATGAATCACATGATTAGAGACATTAAAACATGACAGAAAATACTGCTGATAAAATTCACAAGCTTATTGGGAAGTAATACAGATAATTGTATAAATATAAACCAAAATAAACAATTCTACCAGCATTGTCACTCACTGAAGCTGCCTTCAGGTGACAAGTTTTCTCTTTGTTCACCAGGAGGTAGGGCGAAGAGAGTTTAGCATTGGATTTTGCAAACTAAATTCACAAACATGGTAGCCTCATCTTTTCCTGGCGAGATCGCGGTATGTTTGTATGCTGTTAGACACAGCTAGAAGACGCTGTGGTTGCTCTTCGGGGCTGATTAGCTTAGATTTTTTGGTAAATCCAAAATTTGCGAGTAAGCTTCCTTGTTTTCTTTTTGACATATTTGTATCCTGAATACATAACAGAGAAATCAATAATGGTGATTCGGCGTGCAGACTGAGTGGCACTAAGACAGTTTGTTTTTTCTGAACTTTGAGTTAAAGTGAGTGAAGTTTATGATATTGCGCCGCCACGCTTCGATGGCAATGGCAAGAACAACATGCATGCTGGTATTTTTTTTAAAGTGAAATAGTGACTTATCACCCGCATGAATCACACATCTAATAGTCTGATTTTCCACATGATTCATGATGATGAAGAAGCAGAAATAGCATATTGTCAATATTTTAGACACAGCCCAAATTTCACAAATCATGTTTTCAGGGGAGCTCATGTCTTATTAAAGATCCCCCCAGACATGTTTAAACATGTATAGAAATTGCTTTGATACTTTGAATAACAATTTGTATCTGACATGTTATTTTCACAAAAAAAAAATGTTCATTTATCTTGTTAAAATCTTTGAAACAACGTCTACGCCTTCTCCTTCATTAAAAATCCAGAATCTATCAATATAAGTTGAACTGCTGGACAACAGGTGTTTCACGTTCTCAGTGTGTGCGCGCTGGAGGCTTCAAGTTTCCACATCAAACAATTTTTTACCAATCCAGGATTCTGTGATTGGCTGGCGACCAGTCCAGGGTGCACCCCGCCTCTCGCCCATTGTCAGCTGGGATAGGCTCCAGCCCCCCCGCGACCCTCTGAGGATAAGCGGTATAGATAATGGATGGATGGATGGATGGATGGATGGATGGATGGATGGATGGATGGTCCAGGATTGGCTTCCAAACTATTTGTGATGTCACAGATCATGCTCATAGGCCCGCCCATGAAAATGGGATTTTCAGTGAGCACATAGAAAGTTTCCACTTTCAGCAGATGAATGTGAAAACATCCTTCCAGTGTCAAACTTTGCACATACACCATCCTGCACAGTGAAGCTCAAACATTCAACTGTAGGAACAAGAAGAAAAACATATTTTTGAGTGGAGGCGAATCTGGCTCCCCTGTAGTTCGCACTCTGGTTGTAATAAACCCCCACTCGAAAAGATATTGTGCATCTTGTGACTGTTGTAATAATAAGATCAGGTTGGGCCAACTATCTCTTGCTGCTGTGAAATAAAAAAAAGAATTGAATGAACTGAATGATTTTCCTTTAGTCAGTGCATTTTCACATCCTTTATTCATCATGTTCATGTTCTGTCCTTGCCCTCCACCTCAGACTCCAGTCTGTGGGTAGCAGTGCTGGAAGGCAAAGTGGTGGGTGTCGTAGCAGCAGTCGGCCAGCAGAAGTCAGGAGGTTCTGTCGAGTTGCAGCGGATGTCTGTTGACCGACGCTGTCGGCGGGGTGGAGTCGGTGTGGCACTGGGACGAAAGGTTCTGGAGTTTGCTGTCGCTCACAGCTACTCCTCTGTTGTCCTGGGAACCACAGCGTACACGCACGCTGGGTCACCAATGGGTACGTCACTCCTGGTGTGAGATGGTCCCTACTGGGATGAATTTTCTACAGCGTTCGCCATCATCACTACAGCCTCGGTGTGTAATATAGCAAGAACACTTCATATGGACACTGACTTTAGTGGGGGTGCAGATGACTTAACTTAAGTAAATTTTCAAGACCAGAAAAATTACGTTGGCTTTTTGTTCAAATGCTTATGTTTATATTTTCCTGACAAGCAGCCTCTCGAGACCATGAGAATAATGACGTTGTCCTTCCTCAAACGGAGTAGCGTGTGGTTGTAACACAACAATCTTTCTTACCTTTAACCAAGTAGTTTTAGTTACCTAAACTTAACAAAACCTTAATTGCAGAGGTGGCACATCAGAAAAGGCTCACATGAATTTTTTTTGTGGTCGTTTTTGGAGGGCTTTGACAAACTATGTCACCTTGCCGATAGTGCCAGGGTCAGGCGAAGAAACCACCTATTTTGTTATGAGGACTTGTGGGAAGTTGACAGAAGTCCATTGTCCAACGTGTTTGTGTAAAAACACATTTCATTTCGGTACCTTTTAAATTATAATTATATTTGATTATTATGTAAGCTCAGTATTGACTATCCCATTTGACATGCCTTAATATTACCCAATGTGCATATATGGCACAATAGATATAGATATATATAAATAAACAGTATATGTCTATGGCTGTACTGGCAGGTATTAAAGGGGTAGTTCAGCAATGTATTTAATGATGTGTGTGACTGTCTCTGATGCTGTATGTGCTTTTGTTATGTCTGGCTGTGTTTGATTTACTATTCATCTGCTGCTCAATCCACCAGCTCCACCCCACCATCTCCACCCCCCCCACCACAACAGTGACTTGGGCCTCCTTAGAGGCCCCCTCCTCCCCCACCACAGTGACGACTCTCTTCATCTTGGAGAGAGATGTCAACAGACTGTTCAAGAGGCAGAACCCCCGTAAAGCAGCCGGACCAGACTCTGTCTCTCCCTCCACCCTGAAGCACTGTGCTTTGAGATTCTGGTTCAGTGAGAGAAGTAAGGTAAGGCGCAATATAATGTATGCTGCTGCATTCATTCCTATGAAAACTCTATTAATTTTCCCACTGACAAGTGCAAGATAATTTCTCATGAATAATGAAAGCTTTAGTTCTGAGGTTATTTTGGTGTCTTTGATCAGGAGTATGACACACTGCCAACTGCTCTTATGCTAATTTACAAAACTTAATCAAACTATATTATCTCCTGTGCAGCATGGGATATCTACAGTAAGAACAACAACTTGTTGTGGACCCACTTTTCCACATATTCTGTAATACTGTAAATTGATGGTTCAACGGTCATTATGGATATTGCCAGCTTATGAACTAAATCATGACTAATGTCACCTTTTTTAGTTGTTTGGAGTATTTGAGTTAAAGAAATTCTAACACCATGCCTCTTGGCCTGTTTAAATACCATCAAAACTTTATAGCTTAAAATGTTTTATTTTCTCTACTGTTATTCTTGCTTTTTATGTCTTTGGTCTCAATTGATGTAGATCATCTCCAAATTATGGGTAAAAGATGAAAGCAGAGACATGAATTTATTCAGTCTTGCCTGATAAGACAAGATACACAATGATCAAAGATACAACAAAAGCTGAAAAAGGATTCTCATTGCTATAGTTGTGGTACAAGTAGTTCTTTTATCATTTACTGATGTAGATCTATACAATCAACACATGGCAGCTGAAAGTAAATTTGTATATGTGATTTGGTTGAGCATTTGACCAGTGTCTGACTTAATGGGCTGCAGAGGGCTGTGTATACTGTGGCTCATGACACCACATCTGTGCAGTTACGAGTCAGTTCTTCTTTCTCAATTAAGTGTGTGTGTGTGTGTGTTAATTACTTGTGTTTTCTGTGTTTGTGTATTCAGAATTAGGTGTTTAAAATCACCATACATTTTAAAAAGCACACATTTCACATTTATATCAAACTCTGTACTGTACATTCTTCCTTGGCTGCTTTTCTAACCCTTTTTGTCTGGTGCATATCATCTGCCCACTGGGTTTTATTAGTCTTTCTTTGTCCCATTTCTAGTGCCCAGGACCAGCGCATGTACTTCTGCCACTCTAGGTGAAAAACAATTATGCTGCCCTCTATTTGCATTGTAGCATACCAGCAACAACACACAAAGGCCAATATGCCATACACATAAAGCAAATAGTCTAGTGTAACGCTAGGGTCAATAATATTAAAGCATGATGCAATAGGCGGGGATTAGAAACATAAGCAACAACTAGAGAGCAAATAAAGGTTACCTCTGAGAAGTGTACACAGGCCATCGCAGCAAAGGTTTTAACTGCATCCCCTATTTCGATTCTCTGTGCCAGTCCATTAAGTCTGTCTTGTTTCATTTTACTGCGGAGGTAGTTTTTTTATTAGTTTCAACTTTGAGAAACTGCGTTCTCCTGAAGCAACTGAAACGGGAAGGGTGTGAAGCACTCATAATGCTATAAAAGCATTGGGAAAAACTGATTCTCCTTGTCACAGGTGAACTTGAGTGCGACTAGTGGTTTAGTTCCAGCTGCAAGACGTCTGCTCAAGGCAGTCAGCTCCGCAAAAGTTCTTGCCCATCAACATCTCTGGAGTTGCTGTGTGTCAGAGAATTTTCCAGTGCTGTGCATTCTTGAAGAACATCTGTAGTGTTCTTCTCCTTGATGGATGGGATGTCATACAACACCCCAATTACAGTGCATCCGGAAAGTATTCACAGCACTTAACATTTTCCACATTCTGTCATGTTA
>LKNJ01004747.1:0-29341 GCA_002120245.1 Maccullochella peelii | reverse complement strand
GGTGTTAACGCCGATAAAATACCTAGCTAAAAGCTAATCCTATATGCTGGACTTCTAGCACTGACGGACCTGTCTGTGGGCGTTTCTTTGAAAGCAGAATGTGGGGCATTTGCAGCAGAACTATGGTAAGTAACGCACCTTTAGCTGACCATACTTGTTTACACTGGACAAGTTACTGAAATGTATTAATAACATTGACTTGATCACTATTGTCGCTGGCGTGAGACAGCCTTAATGCTGCTGATGATTAAGCAGTTAACGGTAATAGTTAGGTGGTGACGGAATGTTTGCTAGCTGTTAGCAAAGTTAGCTAACTTAGGACTTGATGAACTGAAGCAGCGGTAGTTAACAGTTAGCTAACCTAAGTGGGTCAAAGGTGATTTTGGGGTTAGCAAAGATTCACTATAGCTAAACGACACTAAAGGACAAGCTTGACCGATAATGTAATATTCACTTTTATTTGGTCTAACGATAAATATCTGTATAGTGAACCACAGTCTGAAGACCATTTAAATATCATTTGACATAAAGATAGTCCAGTAACCTGCAAAAGCTGTAAATGTGGTTACGTTTCTACGACGCTAAGCTAGCTGTTTCCTTGGATGACGAAGATATCTCCGTTATTCTTAAGCCTCGCCAGTTCATAGGATAACAGTAACATAATGCTAATGTTACAGGAGACTTGCTTAAAATGTACACCTGATCGTCAGATACGTTTAGAATAGAATAATTTAAATACGGAAAACTGTAATCACACCTTAATCACACGTCCACTGGAGACCTTTTGAAAATAGCATCTGAATATTTTTGATGTTCGTTTTGCCAATGTAATTTACTTCTTAGTACTTTTGTTGACATATTTTCCGTCCTGTAGTCAAGTTGAAAATGAGTACAGACTGCCCTCTACCAACGGTATATGTCGCTTTCAAGGTGGTCACATTCGGAGAACGGCTACCAAAAACTAGACCTCAACTGGTTTTAGATTTTGGTGTAACACCAAAAAATTCCAATGAGAATCTTGCAAATAAGTCAAGTCAGTTTATTTATCACTTTTAAAAACCTTAAAGTTGACCAAAGTTTAAAAAAAAATACATTAAGAAGTCAGATTCTGCATGGCCTGTTGTACAGTGTCACTAACCTGCATTTATCAGACAACTGAAGAGTTTTGTTTTAGTGCTGACTAACAGAATGAGTCATTTTAGGTACAGGTGATGAAATAATGTCAACAACAATTGCTGGCTTTGACAAACAATGCTGTTAAAGAGCAGACTGTCCCAGTAAGTCAGTTTTGCAGTTATTTTTCACAGTTGAATGGGGAAATAACAACACACTCTTTCAACAAAATGACACTACAAACATGTATTTAATGTACTCTCTTCTGTCTCTCAGGTAAAGGTGGGGATGGCGAAACCCTATGGCTTAATGAAACCCTGTCACTTGGTGAAGCCTGTGTCAGCGACTCGGGTCACTGGCAGATACCTGACCCACCAGAAGGGACTGCCCGGTCTGCCTGTTCCCCCTCTGCAGCAGACCTGCGAGCGCTACATCACCGCCCTGGAGCCCATCGTGGAGGCGGATGAACTGAAGCACACTAAAGAGCTGGTGGAAGAGTTTCAGAAAGCAGGAGGGGTTGGAGAGAGACTGCAGAGAGGCCTGGAAAAGAGAGCACGCAGCACTGAGAACTGGGTGAGCTCAACAGTTGGGCCGAAAGCTGTGGATTAAAAGCGTTGTGATGATACAATGCTTCCCTGACACAACCTGTTTGCTTTTATTCTCTACACAATTTAATTGCAAACTCCACTGACTTTTGACTTATATCCTTTTTATGAACTTTATTATTCTGCCATTATGTTGATCTGTTATTGACTGTGTCTGTAACTGTGTGTTTCTGTGTCTTTGCAGTTGTCAGAGTGGTGGGTGCAGGTTGCTTATCTCGATTACCGGATGCCGGTGGTGGTTCATTCAAGTCCTGGGTTGGTCTTGCCCCGCATGAACTTCCGTGATAAGCAGGGGCAAATAAGGTGATCACACACAAACAGAGCATGTTTTTGGCAATAGTTGTGACAACTTTAAGATGTTGTGACTTCCAGTTAGAGTCCCTTTAAATGTATTTTGTCTTCCTTTTTTATTTATTGCTTTTATCTGTTTTTACAATTGTGAGTCCCAGTGGACGTTATTGCCCCTGTACCACCCATGCACCCTATTTACAACAGTTTGATTGAAGAGATGCGGTGTTTGTGTTGCCGTTGATGAATTAAAGCCATTTACACACAGTATGTCAGATAATGTGTTGATCTGGTCAGATTTGGATGCACACGTTTCACTGGAAGTTGATGCATATACATGAAGGGTTTGGCCCAATGATACTCATTTCTGTATGTAACAATTTGTATAACAACTACACTGAAAGTGATGATTTTAGAAAGCGCACAGTAAAAAATTTCACTCGCTGTATTTCCATTGTTTGACCAACATAAGGAAATGTTCATCCAAGTTAACATTTAAATGAATATGAATCATGTTCTCTCTGTTTAGGTTTGCTGCCAAACTGATAGAGGGTGTTTTGGACTTTAAGACAATGATTGACAAGTGAGTACTGAGTTTATAATATTGTCCTTATTGACCTTATGCAGCCCACCCATTTTTTCGTTTGTTTCATTTTGTCGTTTAACTTTTTTTTAAACTGGTTGTTATTATGGTAAATACAAGTAAAAAGTTGTGGTCCTGATCGGTTCAGGAACACATGTCCACATTTTTGAGGAGGTGAGGCCTGACAGTACCATCTCCACCACAGGTATCAGATAAAAAAAAAACATCTTTGGTGCTAAATTACCTACAGAGTTAACTAGCTAAGCTAGCTCAACTAGCTTACTACGTGTTGCATTAGCTGTTTCTATGGTGAAAATGTTCCGGAGCTCTCATGCTAACTCATCAGTACGATGGTGCAGGTTATTAACTTATTAACATTATTTGCATTCTTCTCAAACAATCACTAAACCAGCTGATTTTGACTTTGTTGGCCTGGAACTGGATTTGTCAGCATGAATAAAAACACATCTTTTCACCCAACTATGTAATATATATTTTACTGATAATGTCATTTGGAATAATTAAAATTACATTCCTGTACACAAAATATTGTCATGCTGACTTTTTCCTCTTAGGCCACAAATATAAAATCAGTTTCTCTGAAGACCTGTGTGTTGGGTTTGTTGACCAACTAAGGTGTCTGTAGGAACTTAGTCTGATCAAGTTGGTCTCTAGTCTTAATATTGTTCTTTAGTTTATGTAGATAAGAATCTGTATGTAGCAAGAAGAGCTATAAAAATATAGCAATAAACTCTCCTCTAAACCCTTTTTTGCACGTTTGTTTTCCTTCAAACCTTCTTAAAAATATTGTGTGTGCATCAAACCCTGAACCATGTATCATGTGTCAGGTGAACTGTATCCACAGGCCTTCATAACTTCTCTCATCATGCAGGTGATGAGGCTCACCTCAAGTCAAAGATGCAGGCTGCACTACATTACTCAAAGTAGTCCAGTACATCTAGTACATGTGGTTGCTTCAGGGACATTGAGTAAATGGCAAAATATTGTAAGTGAGTGTTTAATGGCACCGCCTGTATGTTTTGCAGTGAGACACTACCAGTTGAATATCTGGGAGGGAAGCCCCTGTGTATGAATCAGTACTATGAGGTGCTGTCGTCCTGCCGTATCCCTGGTCTGAAGAGAGACTCCGTGGTGAACCATGCCAAGAGCTCCAGGCCCCCCAAACACATCACTGTAGTACACAACTTTCAGGTGAGGAACACTGGTCAAAGTCTCACATCTGCGTCTGAGCTCTTCTGGGACCAGGGGCCTGTATCACAAAGCAAGTTCAGCTTAGTCTGGCTCTCTTTGGATTCCTGGCTTCACTGGGCCTGACAGTAGTGCTCCAGGATAAACGGTATCAACAAGCACACTGAACTCTGGGTTTTCCAGTGTCTGGCATTTTCAACACGTTCAGTAGTCTAGATTGAGTAACATAATGACAGCTGGGTGCTTTGTCACACGAAGAACAAACTATTATGAAGAAGTGATAAACTTAAGTTTAAGAGGAACAAACAAAAAAGATAGTATGTGCAAAAACAGGCTTGAGGAAAAATTGCTGCCTAAGCTATAATCACCATTCATTAGGCTGTTAGTGTGGTAAACTATGATCTCTCTATTTGTCAGAAGCCTTGTGGATATGTGCTTGTGTAAAAAAATGTTTCTGTTATTATGGTAAGCAAAGTTATTCTACTGATCTGTTAAAATGTGCACTGTATTACCTGTCACTTGATTTTGCAAACAGTAGTCTATGTTTGTCCCTCTCTGGATTCTGTAGAAACAATGACTCCATTTCTCCAGCGATCTGATTGCTCAGGAGGCGGGCTGTCCATATGTTTTGATCCGATCCTCTGAACTGAACCTGTTATGGGCAGGTTAGCCGTGTAGCAGAGGTTACCTTGATGATCCATTCCGGTTAAAAGTGTGCCAGTTTTGTGATACCAGAAAACTTAAGTTAAACCCAACGATGGCTGGATAACCTGCTAATCTTGCTTTGTGATACAGGACTCAGGTGTTTCTTTGTCTCAGGTGTTCTTAAGGCTTTGGGGTCCAGCAGACCATTTCTGTATGTCTTCTTGAGTTCATTTTAAGATGATTTCCTACAGTGTGCATATGTTTGATTCATAGAAAATACTCGGAACAAAAATATGCACTTGCAGACAACAACCAACTATTATTTTGTCTTTTGTCCGACTTATTGAATCAACACTAATTAGCTTCAGCTGATAACATTTGCCAGTTGTTTTTATGTCTGGCGAATCCACAATTGTCAACTAAAAGTGAGAAGCCTGGCTGATTCTCTCTTGTCTTTGCTCCTCTTGGAATCAGTTCTTTGTGTTGGACGTGTACCACAGTGATGGGACTCCACTGACAGCTGAACAGCTCGGTGTTCAGCTGGAGAAGATCTGCAGCTCCTCACTACAGACCAACATGGAGCCTGTCGGTATCCTCACCACCCAGCATCGCGACTCCTGGGGCAAGGCCTACGTCAACCTCATCCAGGGTGAGCTAAAAGACACTGGAGTCTTCCCAAATAGCTGAAAAGCAGCAGGGCGCCAGTGAGAATGATTGATTATCATTTTAAACTGCAGTGGAGTTCAAAGCTTGATTCAGAGCAGGAGGTTAAATTAGCATTTGTAGCATTCAAACAAAGTTTCAAAATAAAATGGAAATGAATTATAATAACATGGGGGTTAAACATTAAGTGCATCCCTAATATGGAAATGATGACTAGATACAGATATCTAGATTAGTTCAACAGTCATGTTTGCTTTGTGTGCATGTACTTGTTCCGTCCAGATAAGACCAACAAAGAATCAGTGTCGGCTATCCAGAGGAGCATCTTCACGCTGTGCTTGGATGGAGCGATGCCTCCAGCGTCTGATGAGACGTACCGCACCTGTGTTGCCGTCCAGATGCTGCATGGAGGAGGCAGCCAGTGGAACAGTGGCAACCGCTGGTTTGACAAGACGCTGCAGGTGACTCAGAGGCCACACACACACACACACACACACACACACACACACACACACACACACACACACACACACACTTGTGTTTCCATCATTTCCGAGGGCAATGCATTGACTTACATTCGTTTCTTGGAGACTCACCCTAACCATAAACACTACCTCTTTTAACCTATCCTTAACCTTAACCTTAAACTAAGTCTTCACCCTAAACTTGAAAGATTTGCATTATGGGTACTTGCGTTTTGTCCCCCCAAAAAAGGCGACTCCCCACAATGTGACTGTATAAACAGATTTATGTCTTGTATTTGTCCCACATTCTCTCTACAGGCTCAGGCTTCAGCTCTGCCAGAGCCTTGTTTGCATTTTTTTCATGCTTGAAGCGTGTTTGTTTTACGTTCTAACATTTTTTTGCTTTTACTCATTTGCTTGTATATAAATGTGAGAGCAAGCCCAACAGAAAGGCTTTATATTCTCTGATATGTTTATATTGTAGTCCTACATCACACGAGGGGTTCATGAAATCTGTTTCATGAAAGAGGACGAATCTGAGCTCATATCTTCTTCAGTTATCTACAAAGCGTTCCAGTCAACATATGTTTTTAAATGCAATGAACAACTTTAATGACTCCTGGTTGTAGTGTCATAGTAAGAAACATTCACCATTTTTTGCCTTATTAAAGTTTCTCTGTGAAGTTTCTGACCTCTAGTAGCGCTATGGGGCTGTTCTATGAGTTTTCCCCCGTTTTTTCTTCTTGTGCGCACGTACGGTCACTGGTAGAGTTTATTAATTAGTCAGTATATTATACGGTTTCTACAAGGTGAAAGGTCTGAGCATGAAAGGGGTGAAGATCACGTAGAACATGAAGTTAGGTTTAATTTTTTTATATGAATTATATAAAATAAATATAATATGTTGATGAGTTTAGGTTGTATTATTTTACGTCATTGTTTCAGAGGTTCCTGTAGTATGTTAAACCACGTCTGAACTGTAAAGAAGGAAGAAAAGAGCAAACAAGTACCAGCAAGACACACGTAATCCAACAATGTATTCATTCTTCTGTCTCAAGCATAATGGAAATTGGTTCATGATCTGTGTAATAGAAGCACCAGGAGTTTATCCATACTTGGTTTTTTCCCTCAGACTGTACCTTATTTGTCTGTAGAGACCACACCCCTGGCCATTATTATTCCAGGAGAGAATGTGGGACAACAATCCAGTTCTTCTTAAGTATAACTTGGCCCTTAGCCTGGCCTCCTGCCTGGAACTGCTTTTCCTTGGAAGACCTAGCTCCCAGAGTCACATACACACAGAAACCCCTCCTCCACAATAAAGTGGCCATTCACATTCACAGCATTTATTTAGTCAGTAAGATTACATTACAGGCCCAAAAAGACCTGAGAATAGCTCTGCAACTTTTAATGGAAATACCAATGTAACCTTATCACCACATTCCTCAGGTGGGATGTAATGCAAATTCTTGTTTTATATTTTGTTCTCTAAAAGTTTCTGATCTTTCTTTCAGTTTATCGTTGGAGAGGACGGGACCTGTGGTGCGAACTACGAGCATGCCCCAGCTGAGGGCCCACCCATAGTGGCCTTGATTGACCATGTTGTAGAATACACGTAAGTAGGTCAAAGATTATTTAGGCTCTGTTTGAGTCTATTTCGATTTTGATCTTTGAAATGTCAGCAACAAGACCGAGAGTACACAGACTCGCATCAAAATCACAACATTCTGCTGCTAGCACGGACAGGTTTGACAGACAATTAACCAAGTATCACTCTGGTTTTTCACTACATTTGTGTTTGTTACATCTCATGTATGATTTTTCTTTCTTGTTTGTGGTAACAGGAGGAAGCCAGAGATGATGCAGTCTCCCATGGTGCCTTTGCCCATGCCCCAGAAACTACACTTCAACATCACACCTGAGATCAAGAAGCACATCGAGGAAGCAAAGCACAACATGAACATGTGAGGGCAGATTTTACAGCGACACTCAGTGACCAGTATAATAAGTATATACATATTTATGCTTCATGTCATTAGACACAGAGATTAGGGTGTCACTGTCCTGACATTTCCCCCACCACAGACTGGCCCAAGATCTGGATATGAAGGTCATAGTGTTTGGCCACTTTGGGAAAGGTGTTCCAAAGGCCCACAAGATGAGCCCTGATGCTTTCATACAGATAGCGCTACAGCTGGCTTACTACAGGTGAGATGCTGAAAAATCGTGTGGGAATGAACTTTGTGGAGGCTTGTTACTCTTTATATTCTAAACCAAGTATAGAGCTTCATGTAAAAGATCATACAGTTAGGCTGTGCTTGTATCCATTAATTGAGATGAAATGGGTTCACCCAGTTTTCAGGTTCTTATAATAATCTGGGCCGAATCGTACAGTATAAAAGTCTAACTAACAATCTAAATAATGGTCCTAAACATGGGACTTTGTATAAAGAAGCTAGAAGTAAATTTTAGCTGCTTTTATTTTTCTGTGCATATACTGGCATGTTCATTTAGAATAAGCTTCATCATTGTCATTTCTACATTTTTCTTATTAATTATTGGCCTTTCAAACTGAGCAGAATTTTTGTATTTCAAGGCCTGGATAATGTAACGTAAACAAACAAAAGTTAGGCTTACATTCAGTGTTATCCACTATGATCCATAGCTCTAACAGTGGTCAGAAACTCTACAGGGTAACTTTAATGTTAGAGACTTGGCTCACGTGATCACATCATGTGACTGTATCATGTGTACATTTAAGATGGCGCAGTACATTGCCACTTTAGTGTGATGAAGAGCAGCTGTGCTCGAAACGTTACCGTGGTGTAATAAAGAGCGAATGTTGGAGCCTGCAGTGTGCGAGCCGTGTATTTGTTCATGTTGTGACTTTAAGGAAGGAGCATTAGGAAGAGTCACGCAAATGTGTGACCATTTGATTGGATCCATGCTGAATCCATCATGTCCTTAATTTGAAGGTGTGTGTCCTCTGTCTCTGCGTTGTAACGCGGCCATCTGCTGTTGTTTATGCATGGAATTTATTCTTACTTCTAAGAATAGGAGCAAAATGACATCATTTCTTTTTTTTATGCGCTTCAGCCAATATTTTTCTCTTGGCGCCTTTATACACAAAGGCCCTGATGAGTCTTGATGTTAGAACACTAAGTGTCTTACACAGTTTTCTCACGCTGTCTCTCCTCTTGCCTCGGCAGGATGTATCAGCGCTGCTGTGCCACGTATGAAAGTGCCTCCCTGCGTATGTTCAGACTGGGCCGTACAGATACAATCCGATCAGCCTCAGTTGCCTCAGCTACCTTTGTCAAGGCCTTTGATGACCCCAGCAAACAGGTCTGACCAGAGGGAACGTTTGAGTGGAATGTATTTGTATTTTTGGCAGTATTACGACCCAAACTCTCTGACATGGTAATACTGGACTTTATCAATCAACTTAAACACTTACGTGATACAACAGTCGGGTTGAAAGAGAACTTATAGCTGTGTCATGTAACAGCACGTGGCCACTGAGCCTTTGTCCATATGACAGAAACCTCACTGAATCCTCATTTCAGGAAAAGATAAAACCAGAGATAGGTGAGAGAGACGATGAAGTCTAATGAGTACTCTTTATTTTTCTAATGTTGAGCACTTTCAGTTTTACACATAAAATTTCAAGTCAACTTCAACTTTAACTGTTAAACAATAACCTACAATGAGATGTGTCGTAACGTTCTTGTCTTCTTCCTGTTTGTTACAGAACACAGAGAAGGTTGATCTAATGGAGAAAGCAGTAAAAGCACACAGGTCGTATACTAACATGGTGAGTAGTCACAGCACCAGGATTGGCAGAGAGTTAAGGACTGGTCTGGTGATATTCTATATTTTTCTTATTGTCAACAAATCCCATGAAAGATCATGTATCTACTAACAAGTATTGTGTGTGTGTGTGTGTGTGTGTGTGTGTGTGTGTGTGTGTGTGTGTGTGTGTGTGTGTGTCGCAGCCTGATATATGTTCGTCCTCTGAGCCATAGAGCTCCATTGTTGTCCAAAATCCATCACCATGAACACACTGTAATTTATATTGACTCAATCTCACATACACCGTCCTGCTGCCCCAAATACTCACTAGAACACCAAATGTGGATTCATCCGCCTCTGAAAATAGTCCCCACCAATTGCACTATTTCATCCTGTTTGATTAAATACTACAGTGAGCAGCTGTTTGAGGAAATTACTGTACTTAGTGCCAGCCTTATCATTTAGCAGTTAACATCTGGTGACTAACAACTTTTCTCAATCTCCAAAGGCAATCAGTGGCCAGGCCATAGACAGACACCTCCTGGGCCTTAAGATGCAGGCTGGAAATGAAAACCTCTCCATACCTGATATCTTCACAGACACAGCCTACGCCAAAGCCTTACACTACCAGCTGTCTACAAGTCAGGTATGGGCCCGGGTCGTAAATGGAAAATATGCCTCAGGTATTTGACCATATTACAACTGTTTGCTAACTACATTCTCATTTCTTCTCAAGGTACCATCCAAGACTGACTGCGTCATGTGTTTTGGCCCAGTTGTACCCAACGGATACGGCGTGTGCTACAATCCTATGAACGATCACATAAACTTTGCGGTGTCGTCTTTCAACACCTGTGAAAAAACGAATGCCGCACATCTGGCCCAGGCCGTGGAGAATGCACTGTTGGACATGAGGACACTGCTGGAACAAACCCCAAGAGCCAAACTGTGAAGCTCCTCCAAACTTTACTAACCTCTTCATAGATGACGTGGACGCTACGGGGCTAGTCTCAGTGATGACGCTAGAGAGTCAGACTCGATAGGAATGCCACTCTTAGTGTGTAAGGCTGCCAAGCTCCAGATGGTAGTTTGAACCAGTCTTCTGTTTAATTGATCACCATCATGCACTTTAAATGATGCTGTGATACCTGCCGTGTAGTGACTGGGAGGTGCTGTTCCTCTGGTGGCACAGCTACATTCAATTCATAATGATGTTTTTTTTTTTAACATTTCTGCTTCAAAGTGTATCACTGAAACATCAACAGAAATTATCTTGTTGATGGATATTTTATCATTTTATTGTCAACAAATCACGACGTGTTTTTGCACTCAACTTGTGGAGTCAATCTTACGTAAATTCTCAAATAAAATAAAAAACTGCAGAGTGTATGAGGCCTTTATTTTAAGTTACTACAAAATACAGTTTGGCTGGGACATTAACACACATACACCCACAGTGACGGAAATAGGACAATAACAGAAGCACAGTGTTGAAAATAGCATAATTATATTTTTAATGTATTAAAGCAATGGAAACATACATTATGCATGCACATTATATGACAGGCACCAGGAGTTTATCCAGACTTGTTTCTGAAATATCAACAGAAATGATCTTGTTGATGGATATTTTATTATTCTGTCAACAAATCACGACGCGACCCTATAATCAGCTGATTCTATGAACAAATATTGTCTGTATAGCCACAAACTGGTTTATGCCTCCACAGATTAATAAGCCATGTGAATAGATTGATGAACTGAGCTCATTGTTTTGGGGAAATTTGAAACCGACTATGCATTTGCCATTCAGACCCCTTTCCACCCTTTTTATTCTGAAGGTGCGTATCAGAAGTCTTCCATGACTGCATCTTTACTGAGCGTTTTTAAGTTTTTTCACCTCACACTTTATTAGTCCGTGTGCACAGATTGCTACCCAGAACATGCAGTTAATTAGTCCATGCTCTTCATTTCATTAGTTTATTAATCTGTGCACTCTGATTTCCATGTCCATATTTAAAGTTTCTGTCATATGATGCCCAGCAGGCTCTGCAGTATTGCATTCTGCATTGCTATCTTTTTTCATGCTACCACTGGGAGTCACAACAGTCAGAATCGAATCTTACAAATAGAATTAATTGATTTTATCAGTTTAAAGTTATGTTTGAGATGATGTAATATTGCCTTCTTTTGCAACGTACCAAGTGACATGATGGTTTGTTGCTCAACTTGTTCAATACTTCCTCCCAAATGAAACGCATATTTTTCAAAGCACTTGCTGTGTTTTATGGCTGGTTCTGTCCTGCTGGTTTTAGTAAAACACTATTCTCCTTTTCAGCCCCGTCTCAATGCACTACTGACATGCCAGCAGAAACCATGGCATTAATCCACTGATTTACTGTTGTGTGTCCATAACACTGGGGGACAGAGACAGATCTGACTGAACAGAATCTGTGCAGCACATAGAGCGCCTTGGTAGCCGAATGGTTACTGCACAGGGTGTATAACTGCAATGTTGCCGGTTCAATTCCAGCTGGTGACCTCTGTTGCATGTCTCACCCCTGTTTCCTGTCTGCCTCTCTTCTCAAGCTGTCCAGTAAAGGCAAAAAAAAATCCTGACTTTTATACCTCATTTACATCTGGTATTAAAATGTATAAATGCATGCAGAATGAATTGGGATTGGATCAGCCAGGCCACAGTTGGAGTTGGTCAGGCTCACATTGTGATCAGATCTCAGCCAGCCAGGTGTAAATCATCCACACCCACATAAGACATTTTCTTTAGTAGTACTCCTCATTATAAGTTAAACTGACCTACAAACTATGTTGTTTTTAAAAAAAAAAATTATTTATATTTCTGTTGACTGTTCAGTGGGCTGGAGGTGAGTAATACTATGAGTTTCCAAACAGCTGACACAACAGATTAGTCACTGTGGCGTTTACTGGGACTGAAGCAAAGTACCCACTCTATTTTGAAAGAAGTACTCTACTGTAAACACAGCCACATCTGTGTGTGTCAGATGTGTGAGTAGGCAGACAGCATTCTTACCATGTTGCCACACACGGCCTCGGCCACACACGGCCTCGGCTCCACACCCTTTCACTTCCCTGTCTGCCCACTGAAGACTAACTCACCCTGAACTCAACCCTCTGTGAAGTCCCAGCCCATCCATTAACAGTCACTGACCCCCCAACCCCCACTCACTGCAACCCCACATCCTCTCTGTCTGCTCTCCTCACCGACAACTCACTGCACAGCTGCTTGAAATCCCTTGCACCTTACCACTGTGTGAGCAACAAAAGGTTCTTGGTTTAGTGGAGAAACTTCTTTAAGGTATTTAGCCCCAAATTGCAAGGATTTAACAGTGAACTGTAACCATTACCACCGCCTTGTTATACTGTATGAATAAACAAATAGTTTTCACTTTATCTAGAGGAGCTACCGTCTGCGTACAAGGAATCATCAGCAATGTTGTTGTTTAAATTATTTAAACAGGAAATTGTATGTATGGAGACCAAAAGTGTTCAAAATTAAATAAATAAATGAAATATTATGAAATAAATCATTGGAATGTATTTGATCAGTTTTTAATTCAAAATGTCTTTTTTCCAAAGTCTGTTTTATTTCACAATGCAGTTCTTCCCAATGACTCATTAAATCACTTTTCATCATGAAGTTCAATCCTGAAGTTTTTGTCTGTCTCTCAAGACAAGCGGGAGAGCCAGTTATGTGATTGGCTGTTGTTTTCATCTGAATGAGTGAAGAGCCAATCAGCCAACCAGTGCTGGAAGAAGTATTCAGATCCTTTACTTAAGTAAAAGTACTAATACCACAGTGTGAAAATACTCCACTACAAGTAAAAGTTCTGTGTTCAAAATCTTACTGAAGTAAAAGTATGTAAGTATTATCAAGTATCAGCAGTAAAAGTACTCATGTTGCAGTAAACTGGTCCCCGTCAATGTGTTCCTATTCTATCTGCTGTTTCTGGATTAATATTCCTGCTGCATTAATGTGGATGTTGCATTTTACTGCTGTAGATGTTTAACGTTGAGCTCATTTGAACTCCTTTATATACTGTTAGTATA
Source organism: Maccullochella peelii (assembly GCA_002120245.1). Classification (NCBI taxonomy): domain Eukaryota; kingdom Metazoa; phylum Chordata; class Actinopteri; order Centrarchiformes; family Percichthyidae; genus Maccullochella; species Maccullochella peelii. The sequence goes on along the minus strand of LKNJ01004747.1, from coordinate 15,893 downwards.
CTAGTTTAATCTACAGCAATGCATCATGGTCTGTAAGATCATCATGTATCTCTGTTTTCAGCTTTGTGACGATACATTTTCCAGCTGGTCCAAGGGGGGTTTAAAGAGTTTATTTAGCTTAAGAAGGAGGAGAATTTTCTCAACCCATAAAGGAACACTTCATCCTTCACTTTATCACAAACATTCACATTCATATTCACCAAATTTAGAGATACGTGGTTTTTCATTTGACAGGAAGGGTTATGAAAAATTTTAATCTGAAAAGTAACTAAAGCTGTCAGACAAATGTAGTGCAGTAAAAAGTTTGTTTCGGATGTAGTGGAGTAGAAGTATAAAGTACAAGAGCCTTTAGTGCAGCACTAAATGTATTTAGTTACACCACTGCCAATCACATAGCTGTATCCACCCTGTTTGTCTTGAGTGACATAAATACTTTGTGAAAGTGGAATTATAAAATGAACCGGTCACTTGGGAAATTACATTTTGAAATAAAAACAGACTAAAAAGGACATTTTGAAATAAAAACTGCTGTAATGAAACAAAAGAAGTAGAATGAAATTTCATAATAATCACCTGATAATGACCTGACCATATTTTGTCTGTATTTATTATTCATAATTTATTTCATAATGTCTTGTTCATTTATTTATTTAATATTGACCATCTTAGGCCTCCATAGCTGTGAGTGTTGTGCTGGATTCCATTTTTGGTGTTTTGAGTGTTATGAACCCTCATTGGATAGAAATGGACTGAACAGTGACAATGTTTGAATTTATACTGTATGTTCAGTTTAGGGAGCTGGAACTACTTTTGCTTATTTTTGCATTATTGTAACCTGAGAGAGATGTGATGAAGTTTGACTACCAGGCACAAAAAATCCTGTGTATTTGAATGAAGTTTGGTAGAGCCCATTACAGAAGAGCAATTATGAAGATATTGTGACGCGTGCCACTAGTAATAAAATCCTGATCTGCACTTCCTGCTGATAACTTTTCCTTGAATTATAATCTTCCTGTTGCACTTTCTTAACTCAATGGCCTCAGCTTCCTCTTCTATATTTACTTCCCTTTGGACTGGACTGGAGAATGTTGAGAAACATTTAAGTGCACTGATGGAAATCTCACTCACCATGAAAGGTTCTGACTTTGGTATCTAACTATTGTGTATACTTTAAGTCTCTTTAAAACATTATGAGCTGTTTGTTCCCTGACTTATGTAAAGCAGAGTCTGGATCACAGAACTCCTTTGTCTGTGATAGAAAGGATTTGAGGAAAGGCTGACAGCCTTTGGCTGACAGCAAGTGTTTTCCTTAATGAATCACAATATTTAAGTGGAATTGTCTTGATGAAGGCCCACCACACTGAGATACCGAAACTAGTTTCTGGATAGTAATTTCCAAGTATCAAAACATTCTGAGTGCAAGTTAGACATGTCTGATCTGGCCACTGTGACTCACGGTTACCAGAAAGCAGCCTCTCCATTTCCTGCACTGAGGTCCACATGGATTTCCCAATCATTATGAGCTCAAACAGCAAATGGCTTTTCAAAGCAACCATCATTGGCTACTTTTGAAGGGAGTGTTGCTTCAGGGAGTAACTTGACACTGACTTTTTTCAGTTTGCTTCTCAGCACTTATAGCCTTCAAATTAAATTAATTCCCTGTGTAAGATCCATTACAAGCAGTCAGACTTCCTCATGTAAGTATTTTAATTCATCCTTATAAAAATGCCTCTGGAATATGCTCTTTGATGAAGTTTATGTGATTTTGACACTGAACAATTGGTGATATTATTTCCACAGGTATGGAGTGTAATTAGCGGATGTCTTTTTACGTCTTTTCTGTGATGAAGAGCTAAATCCATGAAGACTTGCTGACGAGTTTACCTTAAAGGACTAACAACAATTGACCACAAACAGTCATTGTAAGGAGGATTATAATGATCACATGGTTATTACTGGTCTCACTGTTCTGCAAGAGCACACAAGATGGAAATGACCAAGAGAATGGTGAGTATGTCATCCTTTAACTTCTGACAGCCTGCAGTAAAGAATGCTATACTTTATTAATAGCATAAGAATGCTGGCCTATTTTCAAATGAATTTATAAAGCAAATTACATTGTATTTAATATAAGACATGGTCTCTTTACTTGTTTACATTTACTGCGCTGTAAGTGTATATGGCAGTAACAATAATTAGAATAGAAAAAACACTAAGTTGGTTCTCACAGTGCTTTTAAAATTGTTTTCACAACTTGTACTGACATGCTATTGGCAACATGAATAGATACAGTATATATTAGATAGCTTAGCTTAATTTCCAGCAGACCTGCATCATGACGCTTCTGTTGTCTGAAAGGGTCATAATGGGAATGTAATTAGCAGGTATTTGGTCTAAAACAAATTTCACTCGATAATGGCACTAGATGAAAAGGGATCATCAAAGATATTACAATTCATCTCGAGGGGATCATGAACGTCTGTACCAAAGATCATGGCAAACCATCCAATAGTGGTTGAGATATTTCAGTCGGAACCAAAGTGGTGGACCGACCGACATTGCCATCCACAGAGCCCTGCCGCTAGCACGGCTAAAAATCCCACATCAGGGACTGTTTGTGTTATCTGCTCACTAGCAATGGCATCTCCTGCTTCAACAAAAAGCTTCAACAAATGACAGAAAGTCTTCTGATTTCACACGGGCCCTTATGTTGCTATCCACATGGCTAATGCAGAGAGACAGCTTCTACTTTTCAGAGCAATCTTCCATTTCATTATTTCTTAAGTGCTTCACCAGTAGTTTCTCGTCAGCTAGTGCCTTAAAATAGAGAAGTGCTCTGAAATGTCCATTGTCGTGGGCTTGTTGTTCTACAAGGTCAAGTTGTCCTGAATTCTCATGTCCTTTTCTCATTCGATCTCCTCCACCCAACCCACTGTACTAAAGTTGTAAGCAGATATAAAGCCATTTTAAGTGTGTATTCATTTATTTGTCAGCAATTAGAACTTCTCCGATGAAGAAGTGAATGAATGATTGATAACATGGCTGTAATCATATTTATGTGTATGTTCAATTTAATGTGTTATAAAGCCTTTACACCAAATCTTTCACAGGCAGGTTAATGAGCATATGTTGAGCTTGTTCTTGACCTTTGAAATAGTACTTCTGACAAAATATTCTTCACTCAGGGTCCACTTACTAGATTTCTTCCAGAGCTTTCAGTCTCATGGCCTCTATCAGCAGTGTTTGCAGTGAAGAATAGGTATTTAAATAAATAAATACTCCATTAATAAATACAAAAAACAAATATAGTTAAAATGATACATACATTTGATAAATCTTCATATTCAATATGAAATATGAAGACACATGATTACAGCTCTGTTATATTGTCGATCATTTAATATCTGTATATACACTAGTGATGCTTTTGTTGTTGACTAAAACATTAACACTTAAGATGTCTTCATATCTGCTTACAAATATTTTATAGTACGTTATAGTGTGTTATTATTATTATTATTATTATATTCCATTTATGATCTGTATTTACTGCTTATAAATGCTGGATAAGGAGGGTCAAAATAAAGTGTTAGTGCAAAGGGTACAGCCATCTTATGTAAACAAAACAACAACAGGACTGATAATTATAACTATATTTTTTGGATAAAATGTACAGATGTGAATAACTTTCAAATGTTTGAAGAAGTATTAACATTTTTAAATATATATATTTTTGGCAATAAAATTATGTTTTAAACTTATGCCTTGGCCAGCCACATGCTTCTACTTGTGAAACATGAAATAAGGCTGTATAATGTCCCAGTAAAGCCATCAGGACTGCTGTGATGGTGTCCCACTGTCTGTCTCTATCCTCACCATAGTTTGTCTCTTTGCTGCTCGGGATGAGGAAAGTCCTTTAACATGATCCTTTCCCTCAGGTGTCTTGCATTGTGGACCTCAGAACCTGACACTTGCCAGCTCTGACCAGATGCTCCTGTTAAGGTGGGAAGACGACCCTTCATGCTCTGCAGTATGCGGCGTCCTGATCTATGAGCTGGTGGTTCTAATAGAGGACAAGCAAGTACATTATGTAAGTGTCCATTTGTATTTGCAGACTTCCATAACAATAACCTCAGTTTCTAGAATAGAACAAATGAACTTACCTCTGATTTGGTTCTGAACATGTTTTAGGAGGACATTGCTGTGACGCCTGACCAGATAGGATCTACTCACTCCCGGAACTGGACGTCCCATTTGGCACTGGAGTGCGCTTCCCATTCAGTCTGGCTCAGATCCCGATACAAAAACTATACAAGCCCATGGAAACAAGAACAGAGGCCTCCTGGTTAATATTCAGCTTACTTAACTTCATGTGTTGATCAACAAAAACATTCAGACTAACGTTATTACACATTTGACAGTCGTGGCGCTCCTTCAGATGCTTATCATGTGTATTGTTGCTTTTGCAGGGATAGAAAGCTCACGAGCACCAGAGGTTTATCCACGTGACAGAGTGTTTAAAGTTGGCAGCACAGTCACCTTCTGCTGCGTTCTGCCGGCGGGGAACGCTTTTGACAAAATGTATCTGAGCGCTGGGTATGATGGTGCCAATATGAAGACCACCAAGATCAGCAATCAGACATATGCCTTGACCGTCCACCTGACCCAGGCATCAAAAGACAGTTGCACTGATGTAAAATGTGAAACAAAGACATCTGACAATGGGGCTTGTGCTTATATCGGCTGTAAGTATGACTTGGTGCTGAATTTAGTTTATTTTAGAGTCTTAAATACGTCCTGTTAATAAATGCTGGCTGTTTCTTTTTTTTTTGATACTTGCCTTGACTCAGACCCACCTGGTGACAGGGATCTTCAGTGTGAAACCCGAGATCTGGAATCAGTCGAATGTCACTGGACAGTAGGAAGAAAGACACACCTACCCAACAAGAGCCCAACAGTTTATCAGCTCCTTGGAAGGTATAATAAAACGACACCTGATGTAGCTACAGGTGGAAGCACAAAAGGCTGCAAGCATTTGAACTAGAAAAAAATTGAAAAAAAGAATAATTGTAAATGTGAAAGTACCTGTGGGAAATCAAATCACATACATTCAGACAGATGACAGAATGCTATAAATTCAATTGTGTTATTTACATTTTTCAGTGGTTATTCAGTTTAATAATTAGGTGTTCAGTCGCTTACAAATGTCAAATGTATGGCCTCTCTTTGCTTTGGTGTTGGAGGTGGAGTCCTGGTTGCCTGTATGTTTATGTTGTGGGAAAGAATGAAGCAATGGCTATGTATCGAAGTAAACATTAGATTCTGTTGGCATTTGTATTTCAGACCATGTGCAACAGTGTCTAAGGCGAGATGCTCTCAAAAAGTGCAAGTGGATGTTGGTGAGAGAACCTGGACGTTAACGGCACAAAATAAGCTCGGGAAGGTGGAGCTCAAGGACTTTGCAGATATGACTAAAAGAGGTATACCTTTATAAAAATTAGCATTTTGTGTGGTAAAAGGCGTATTTGGCAATCTTTTTAATCATTAAACTCAACTGATTGTTTGTCTTTTCTTTCAGTGCACATGTTCGCTCCAAAGGGAGTGACAGCTTCAACTGTGAATGCCAGAAATGTCAGCCTGCAGTGGGGGTGGACGGTGCAGCAGTACAATAATCTCAACATAACATGCCAAGTAAATGTCAGCCATGGTGAAACAAGTACCATGGTGAGTTGACAAAAGTAGGAGGGTGAGACTTTAGCAAGCTTTTTAAAATAAGATCCTTTTCTAAACTACGCTAACGTCATTCGCACGTCATCATACGTAAAGTCTACACATCTGACTCATTACGTTACATTAACGCACATCTCTGGGATTACTGTCTTGCACATTGCACATATTCTTTATACCTCATACTGTGAACTTATGCACATTCCTTGGTTAATATTTTGCACATTCCTGCACAAAACTGTACAGCTCTTTCAGGTTTAAAAAGTTAGATTTGACATATTTCTTATAATATTTGTTCATATTTTATTGTCCATTTTCTATTTTCTATGTATGCTTCTTGACTTGCAGTACTTGCTTTTTATCTTTTTATTTTCTCTTACTATGTTGATTATTATGCACTAAAACATCAAGACAAATTCCTTGTATGGGAAAACTTACTTCAAACCCTGATTCTACTTCTTGCCCATATTTTGTTCCCAGAGTGAAAACTTTGGAGTTGGCCTTAATTTTGCAGTTTTAAAAGACTTGATACCAAACTGGACCTATAATGTGACAGTACGATGTGGAACAACGCAACACTTGTGGAAATGGAGTGATTGGAGCACAGGTGTCCCATTCCACACACAGGGTGATGGTAAGTAACAACAAACTTTTGACCAATACGGGCTCTTTAATAGATACTGTTTAGTGGTCTGGTCACTGATTGTCAAGTTGTTCCACAGTTCCAGATGCTCTTGATGTGTGGATGCAGATGAAGGATAACCAAATTCTAATCCTTTGGAAAGTAAGTCAGATGAGTTGGTACCACTTTCTTTCTAATAAGTTGCTCTTTATAAAGTCTTTAGTTGTTGTAATTAATGGCTTTGTTTATAGGTAGTAGATCATTCACTAATGCTTAATAGATCAGATATAAGCCGTTAATAAGAACATTCCCAGTCCCTAGTGGATGTTACGCCCAGGTCCAGCAGGACGCTTGTCTTTTTAGCTCCTTACTTCATCAGGTAGACCCCTCCAATGGAGCGACTGACCTCTGACCTTCTGGAAAAGTGCTGCGGAGCATCTGAACCCAAATCCATCTATCAACAAATTATTGATATTTACAGTGAAAGACTTAATGGATTCCTGTAAAAACCCTTTACTATTACCACATTAATATTTCTAATGTCAGACGACTTACTGCCTTTAGCTGTTGACTTATTAGAAAGTGAGAAACCTGTAAATCTTATTATTAAGGACTTACTAACATTTATAACTGCAGACTTGATGCTTGTTAGAAAGTGAGACACACGTTACTCTTCACTAATGACTTAATTAATAACCAAGGTTATGATGAGGGTATGGTCTCCATACATGTGCTTTGCCAGGTAAGCTAAAGTCCTGATGTCCTCTCTGCAGATGCCACTGGTCAACCAGAGCCATGGAGTCATCATAGACTACGAAGTGACCTGGGCAAGGACCACAGAGAGAAAACGACAAAATAGGACCAATGTGGCTCACGAAAATCACAGCCTTGCCCTCAGTCAAGATTGTATATCGTCTATTGTCACAGTTACTGCTAGGAACATAAACGGCAGCTCATCCCCATCAACCATCACCATCCCCAGCCTCAGTCCAGGTATGAAACTAACAGAGCTGTACATATTACAGGCCGTAAACCTGCATTAATCACCTTCAGCAGACACAGAGCAACATTAGCATTCATTTGGAGCCGTGTTTCTGCCTACCCGGTGAATGTAGATCTAATATTCACCCTCCTTTTAGCTCTGGTTTGGTCTGTATCTGGCTCTTTAGCTGCTAAATGCTCCACTGTTCACCAGCTAGTTGCTAACTGTGTCTGTCTGCTGTTTGCTAATGAGAAGGTGTACAGTGGGTTTTTACAGCTTTGTCACTGAAAACAGCTGCCTGCTGCAGCAACAAGGTGGATGAGAGTGAATCAAAACAGTAAAGTAAGTTCAATTGCTCCATAGAGCTGAGGGGAACTGCTTGATGTCAAAATGAACTTGATGTCAAATCTAACTGTGAAAGAGTCTTCATTTTCAGACAGAACCAGAGTGAACACCTCTTGGATCATTGGCAGCAAGGGTGGCTTCAGCCTGTCTTGGTCTGCCAGTCCTGCAGCCAGCTGTGGCTACATAGTGGACTGGCATCCTACCTTAGAGAACATCACTGTGGAGTGGCTGAGAGTTCCTCCCAATCAAACTAATGCCAGTATATTTTCAAGTAAGTCGTATTCTTTGTCCACAAAACAGTTGCACCTATGTAACATTACATTTCCTCGTGTTACAATACATCTCTTGTAATTTCTCCACCCCAGAAAACTTCACGGACGGAGTGAGATACTCATTGTCCATATATGCCTGCACCCAGGGAGCTCCAGTGCTACTAGAAAGACGAGAGGGCTATGTCAGCGAGGAAAGTAAGACTGAATTGTTTGACTTTCCTGTTTGCTTAACAAATGTGTCAGTACCATAAAATATAAACCAAGTGTTTCCCCAATGTTACACTTTGCCAGGAATAAAAGACGGCCTGTTTAAATCATTGAAATGGAAACAGTGGAATTCAGATGTGGAGGTTTCCTGGGACCCTATATCTCTGAGAGAACAGAGTGCTTTCATCCAAGGCTATGTTCTGTATTGTTCAGACAACAACAACAATGTAGTCATCAATGTCAGCAAAGGTATTGTGACATCCAGTTATTTCCAATGTCCTGACTTTATTAACACTAACACTCAACTTTATATCCCCCTATTTAGCATTTATAAGCAGTATATAAACATGTAATAAATGTTTATAACACACTACAATGTAGTTATTAGCAGATATAAGTATTTATTAATGTATTTGTTGACAACTACAACTCCTCCTGCCAGCACCCATACAGTAAGTGGAGGCTGCTGTATAAACAGATAATGACTGACAATACAATAAAACACAGTTGTAATATTAAATGTGTCTTCATAAGAAGTTATAATTGCTGACAAATACTGTACGGTAATAAACACTAAAAATGTTTTTATAGCTGCATACAACTACATTATAGTGAGTTATAAAATGTTTGTATACTGAGTATATAGTAAATGTTAAATAGGGGGACCTAAAGTAAAGTATTTACTTAGTGCACTCTCTGGCGTTAAACTGTGACCTTCTTTAGGATGTTTTGTAACGGCTATCTCTTTCTGCTGGTTTAGACAATCCCGAGGCCACCAGCCTGACAGCAAGAAACCTTAAAATCAGTTTCTACACGTTCACAGTTAAGGCAAAGACAACAGTTGGAGAATGTGGCGCTACATCCATTTCCGCCACCTTGAATTCACAGAGTATGTTGCTTCTTTTCCCTTTCAGACCATTATTTCTGAAGAAATCCATTTTCTTTTGTAAAACAATGGAAACAAAATCAAATCATGCATTTGTTACTTCATTTGATTTACTCCTGTTCCTTGTCTTGGCTGTTTGTCTTAACTCACCAGCTGATGACTTGATCAAGGCAGTCGTCATTTCCCTGGTCACCGGTTTTTGTCTCCTTTCCTTCATCACTATCCTTTGCTACAGACACTGGACATGGTGAGCAAGTCAACACATTAGTTTTCTATGCAATATGCTCAATTGTTGCCTCTGATGGTGCCATTTGAATGCGTGAATGTATTTGCCATATCTTGTTTGAGGTTTATTTTCCTGCATTCTTACATCCGACAGTATCAAACAGAAGGTCTATCCTCCAATCCCAAAGCCAGTGTTGATGGACAAGTGGTTGACATCACCGGTAAGTTCTCACAATCATGTCTTAAAGAGGCACTCCACTATTTTTACACATGAAGATCAGTTAACTTGTCACAAGGAGTATTACTCAGACTGTGAAAACAGTTGAATAATGTCTTCTGTGGCTCTGCAGGGACCTTTTAAGTCTGAGGAAACAACCCTGATGATGTCAGAATGATGTCATCTGTGTTATCTCAGATTGGGCTTGAGACTTAAAATGTTTTGACAGAAAGTTTGTGTAAGAAACTGAAGTTTGAAAGATGTGGACATTTAATAGGCGGGAATGGTCTAATGACAGATGCCACTGAGTGGCATTATGAAAAGTGTAGGATTCAGTGTTTTTGGATCTTGACCAATACTAGAGACTAAAATTCAAGATACCTCTGCTTCTGATGCTTTGATTTTGACCATTCTTTTTAGCCATGCTAGTGGTGTGGCTCTTGATGGCAATGCCAGTCTGTTGGTCGACCACTTTGATCCAGACTGAAATATCTTAACAACTGTTGGATGGATTGCCATGAGATTTTGTACAAACATTCATGGTCCTCAAAGGATAAATCCTAATGACTTTGGTGATCTTTTCATCTGGCTCCACTATCAGGTTGACATTTGTGGTTTTGAGTAAAATGTCTCAACAACTGGATTCCATGTTCCCCTCAGGATGAATTATAATAACTGACCTTTCATCTAGAACCACCATCAGGTCAACATTTTAATTTGTCAAATACTTTGGTTTATGACCAAATATCTTAAAATCTATTGACATTTACATCAGCCTCAACTGTCCTCTGTGTAGTGCTTATTAGCACGTTATCATGCTAACACGCTAAACAAAGGTGGTGAACATGGTAAGCATTGCCTGCTAAACATCAGCATTTTAGCTTTGTCATTGTGAGCATGTTAGTATGCCAATGCTAGCATTTGGCCCAAAGCTCAGCTGAGCAGCTTCACAGAACCGCTGGCCTGGCTGTAGACTCTCAGTCTTATTTTACTATGTCTCTTGTGACTCCCCCAACTTTATGGAAGTGCAACACTAAATCGGTGGAATACCCCTTTAGTATTCTGTGAAAATAAAGTTGTGTTGCTATTATGGTGCATCATTGGTTCACAAGTTGTCAGCAGTTTTGCACACCCAGCTGCCACCCATCTTTCTATGAATGTGAGGTCATTCTGTTTGTTTTCCAGGGTGAATATTGTTGTCATCCTGTTCGCGTGGATCAGTGTCTCCACAGTGAAGCAGAGATCATGGATGTTCCGGAGCTGCATTGTAACACAGGAGCACGAGTGAATGGTTATGTCAGGAGCCAGGAGAACATGCCTTTTGTTTTTTCACAAATTTCAAAGGGTTACTACAACCAGCCCCTGAAAAAGTGCACCCCACAACCCCTCACTACAGCCATCCCATCTCAGTCAGGGTTACCATCTTCTCCATTCAGAAGCGTATTTCCTAACCTGTCATACAACCTGATAATGCAGACTGGGGATCAGCAGTTCAACTCAACACCTTTAGAGAGAAGCTCCAGTGGATACCAGCGTCAGAGTGACACAGAAGCCTTCACTATAAACCAGACAGAAAAGGATCCAGAGAGTCCTATGTCTTGTGTTTCCACTTACATTTTGTTACCACGGTCACCTTCCAAATAGCTCCTGCATGCACAGCCTACATGGTACGGTATGTTATAAGTAGGATAGCTAATAGGATAATGCTGCCAGAAAACAGAAATTTGTCATGAATTTAGTGAAACGTCATTTTTATTATGTATACACATTTAAACATTATAGCTTCATTTTAAGCATATTTTTAGCCATGCTAGCGACATAGCTCTAGGGATGGCAGTGTCTGTCTGTCCACCTCTTTGGTGTGGACTGAAATATCTCACCAACTATTGGATGAATTGCTATGAAATTTGGAACAGACTTTCAAGGCCCCTAGTGGATAAATTCTAATGACATTGGTGATCCTCTGACGTCTCACGTAGCGCCGCCAGCAGTTGACATTTTTGGTCCAGAGAGAAATGTCTGAATAACTATGGAGGGATTGCCATGAAATTTGGTACAGACATTCATGATCTCAGAGGATGAATTACAGTAACTTTGATCCTCTGACCTTACATCTATCACCATCATCAGGTCACAATTTCAATTTCTCCAATATTTTGGTGTATGACTGAGTAAAACTAATGATATTCCCATCAGCCTCAGCTGTACTTTGTGTTTATTGCTAATGTTAGCATGCTTACATGCTAAACTAAGATGGTGACCATGGTAAACATACCTGCTAAACATCAACATGCTAGTATTGTCACTGTGAGCATGTTCGCATGCCAACGTTACCATTTATCTCAGAGCCCTACTCTGTGTAAGTACCGCCACACAGAGCTGCTAGCATCGCTGACTTTCAGTCTTATTATATCCAGAAGTGCTAAAGGTCTTTACACACTGGGGACGTGATGAATAAACACGAGAATGAGCATAATATTTGCCTTCTGTCTGAAAGTACTCATGACAAAAACAATAGTTCAAAAAAATATATTGACGTGCAAATGAATCACAAAAAAAAAAACCCGCCCCCGGTGTGTAAAGGCCTTAAGTCAAGGGCATCTAGACTTGCTTTAGATTGTTGAAGACATTTAGCCTTCTTTCTGGTGTCTGGTCATAATTTTATGAGGGGGGAAGGGTGTCCATTGGGGCACCTTGTACCTCAGTATTTCTAAAATGCTGGCTACGGCCCTGTGTCTTGGGTTATATTATATTTCGCTCAGTGTAAACATATAGTATCCATACAGGGTTGGAACAAGCCAATACAGAATATAGTGCCTATAAAATGTATAACCTCCCTTTTGGAAATGTTTTTTGTCTTACAACATGGAACCAAAGTAGATTTTATGTGGCTTTTTTGTCAGCGATCAACCCTTTAAAGCGATCCTATGTAACCTTTGCTAAACAGTGGCCACTGTGGCCACATGTGTTAATTGCAAGATAACAACAATGCTAACATAACATTAGCCACCATAAGCTACTGGTCATACCAGACCAAGTAAGGTTGTACTATAGCAACAAAACCCCCTGAGTGTATTGAACTGAGCAAGGGCGCATTTCATTTCCTTATGAGTTCAACCTTTAAAGAATTAATGTTCCATTTCATCTTTTAGTTAAATAGTGTTGCTTTAATGTCAAAGTGCAAACAGAACTCTACAGCGTGATCTAAAGTAATCACAAATACAAAATACATGTTTGCACAAGTATTCACTCCCTCCAAGTCAGTATATAGTAGATGCACCCTTGGCAGTAATTACAGCCTTGAGTCTGTATGGATACATCTCTATCAGCTTTGCACACCTGGAAGCTGAAACTGTTCCCCTTTGCAAAAGCTCTGTCAGGCTGTGTGGGGATGTATGTATTGTGAGTAAACAGCCATTTTCAAGTCCAGCCACACATTGCATTGAGATCTGGACTCTGACTCTTGGACTCAAATCTTCTCCCAACTGGCAAGTTTCTCACAGACTGCATCAAATTTTCCTCCAGGATTTGCTGGATTTTGCTGCATTCATTTTACCCTCTACCCTCACAAGCCTTCCAGGACCTGCTACAGAGAAGTAACCCCCCAGCCGGATGCCCCTGCCACCATGCTCCACGCTGAGGATGCTGTTTATGATGATGTGCCAAACAGTATTTAGTTTGATGGCCAAAATGCTCAATTTCGGTCTCATCAGACCCCCTTCTTCCAGCTGACTTCAAAGTCAGTCCCTCACTACTAAATCTAGGCAGATTTACAGCTGTGTGTGTGTCATACTCTTCCCATTCTTTACTGACTGATTTAACTAGACTGAGGGATGTTCACTGACTTGAAATGTATTTTCTCTGTGTCCCATAACTCGTGCTTTTCAATCACCTCTTAATGGAGTTGCTTGAGTGTCCTTTTGTCTTCATGGTGGAAGTTTTGCCATGATAATGACTCACCAAAAGTTGGCCATTCCATTCTATACTGCAATCAACTGAAACCCCTTGACTACACAGGTGATCTCCATTTAACTTACGATGAAGATTTCGGTGAGTCATATTAAAGGGGGTGAATACTTATGCAATGTATTTTATATTTGTAATTCATTTCGATAACTTTGCAGAGACATGTTTGAACTGTGACATTAAAAGGTCTTTTACAATGTTGTAAAACAAAACAAAAAAACGTTCAAGAGGGGTGGGTGCATTTCATAGGTTAAGTATTTTAGATGATATGGACCATGTGGCAACACTTTGCTCCATTTATGCTTTTTTAAATAAGACATACTTATATTACATTATTCCACATTATATCATATCCTGATTGATAAAGTCTTCTTTGAATCATTAATTAACTCCAGTAAAAGCTCTGTTTCAAAAATCCTGCCAGTTTCCTCAGAGAGTCTTCACTGGATCATCAGCTCGTTTTTCAGTGAAACGTCTGCAGAGCTTCTTCAGTAAACATGTTTATCTTTGTTACTGAAACAGGAAACATGTACATTTCCTACAGAAAGTTTAGTTATTACAGAAAGTACCATTAAGAGAATGTGACACACTGTTCTGTTGACAGTTTCTGTAGTGAGCACTAGAGGGAGTTAGTACTACATTACTGATGAGAAGATTCTGTGTGGACTGAGACTGAACTGTTACACACTACCGCTTAGCGGCGGAAAGTAATCAAGTACTGTAATTAACTGCATTTTTGGAGTACATGTTGAACTTTTTACACCAATCACTAGTTACTTTCCTTAAATATGTTTCTTGTTAAAGATTAAACCAGTGGTTCCCATCCTTTCTGGCTTCAGTCAATCACAGGGCTGACACATAGAGACAGACAAACATTCACACCTACGGGCAATTTAGAATCATCAATTAACCTGCATGTCTTTGGATGGTGGGAGGAAGAACCCATGCAGACACGGGGAGAACATGCAAACTCTAGAAGGAAAGTCTGAAAATGAACAAATTTGTGTAACATCCTCTCCCATTAATCATCTCACGACCCCTCAGATTTATCTGGTGACCCTTTGGAGGGGGCACTATCCCTGAGTTCAGAACCAATAAACTACTCAACTGTATCTAAAGCAGTTCAGACGAGCTAGTAAAGTGCTGCTCTAACAGTATTAACAATCTAATAATGTCAAATTTAATAATAATAGTTACAGAGGATACAGAGAATTTCCTGCAGGATGAGCTTTTGATACTTTAAGTACATTATACTACAAATCTTCTGTACTTTTACTTGTTATAGAGCATTTTTACATTGCAGTATTGCTACATTTACTTAAGTAAAGGATCTTAGTACTTCTTCCACCACTGGTTATTGTTCATACCACATAAATAAATACAACTAGAATACAGCAATGATAATTATAAAGTCAACAAGGGGGCCCAGAATATGTTTGTGCTTAAGGAGAAACATGATTCCAATTATTATTCTGGCAGTTGTTTCATTAATTAAAGTAAAAGGCTGGTGTTATTTCATATTTTTCTTATTGTCAAAAGATCCCATGAAAAGACCAAAAGCAGCAATGTTGGTCTGTCTTCCCAACCCTGTCTGTGGCATGAAGACCTTTGGTTCCCACTGAGGACGTGAGTCTTTAACAACAGCTCACAAATACATAGTTGTTTCTTTGTTCGTTCATTTTTTGGCTGAACCACAGCAAAGCGGGGCCAGCCCTATGAAGGTGAAAGTTACACCATGTAGGAGTTTCCCCATTGGCCATTGCTCTTTCAATATGAATAGGCGCATGAGTATTGAAGAACTGGACAGTGAAGGTGAGACTGAATTTCACCTTGTATAAACTATATAATATACTGACTAATTAATAAACTTTACCATTTACTATTACTGAGTGTCATTTGCTTCAAATTAAGCATCTTAAGATATGAGTGGAACATTTTGTTCTTGCCACTGCATTTAATAATAATAATAAAAATAATCTTTATTTATAGAGCACTTTTCTAAAACCACATTACAAAGTGCTTCACACAAGGCAACAACTTCACAACAAGGAGATCATAAACACGTGTCATTAAAAGATAAAATGGATCATATTTTGGCAATATTTCTAAGATGATAAAAACAAGACTGCACAAGTTTTGTTGTGTGCTGCTCAAAGCTTAAGATACTGTCAAACCAAACGCCAAGACTCTTTGCAACAGGCTTGATGTGTTCCAACAGGGAACCAGCAGATGGCAGGATTTGTTTTGCTATGTTCTGGGGGCCAATTACAACAATCTCTGTTTTTGCTGGAGTTAAGTTGCAGAAAATTTAGTGACATCCAGACATGCCAGGTACGGGCAGGTACATCTGCGTGTCATCGGCATGACAATGGAAGGAAACACCATGTCTATGGATAATATGTCCTAAGGGAAGCACGTACAGAGAAAATAAAATTGGTCCCAAA